>CAWUPE010000825.1:22500-32500 GCA_963924145.1 Pyrausta purpuralis
CCAAGCGGGCTCACGCCCAGACCCTTCTGCGCTCTCCGCCGCGCACGTCCTACTCGTTACGGCTTAATGACATGACACCGTAAAGATGCACGTCTCACATGCCCGTAACGGTAGTGTATAGGCAAAACGCTTCAGCGCCATCCATTTTCAGGGCTGGTTGCTTCGGCAGGTGAGTCGTTGCACACTCCTTAGCGGATTCCGACTTCCATGGCCACCGTCCTGCTGTCATGAGCGACCAACGCCTTTCATGGTGTCCCATGAGCGTTTTTTAGGCGCCTTAACACTACGTTTGGTTCATCCCACAGCGCCAGTTCTGCTTACCAAAATTGGCCCACTTGGCACCGTCATCAGATCTCCGGCTTCATCGTTCGAGTAAGCCGGAGTTCTCACCCATTTAAAGTTTGAGAATAGGTTGAGGTCGTTTCGGCCCCAATGCCTCTAATCATTCGCTTTACGGATGAGGACTGTTCGAATCGACGCCAGCTATCCTGAGGGAAACTTCGGACGGAACCAGCTACTAGATGGTTCGATTAGTCTTTCGCCCCTATACCCAGTTCCGACGATCGATTTGCACGTCAGAATCGCTACGGTCCTCCATCAGGGTTTCCCCTGACTTCGACCTGACCAGGCATAGTTCACCATCTTTCGGGTCCCAGCATCTGCGCTCAGAGCGCGCCTACATTCACGGATTGGAAACGAGACGCCTCGGGAGTGCGAGAGGTCGACCTAGACCGACGCTCCATCCTCCCTGAGCGCGCGACAAGCGCGCGCCTTCACTTTCGTTGTGCCTTTCAGTTTGATAATCTCAATGACTCGCACACATGCTAGACTCCTTGGTCCGTGTTTCAAGACGGGTCCCTGCGAGTGCCCGAAACTGAATCATCGCAGACGGATACGCGCACAGTCCGAGACAACACGGCTGCGACAACAGGCGCGACGCACCGAAATCCGCACATAGGCAGGACCTAGATAACGTCACGAACCTTGCGTCGGGCCGGACGCGCCGAAGACGCGTGCGCGATTCACAATTTATACCGTCCGACAGCCGGTCGGCCACCGTCACGGTCCACCCGCCCCCCGAGAGGGACGAATGGGCTCCCGAACGGCGCTTAGACCGACATCGAACGGGTCGCGATGCATTACTAAGAGAGAAGTGCACGCCGTCCGCGGACGTGAACGAGCGACGCGCAGTGCGACACGACCGAGATCGCATCACATCTAAACACGCACACGCACGCCGCGGAATGACGATGAATCTCTCCGTTCGTTCATTCGAGTTTCGCAGGTTTACCCCTGAACGGTTTCACGTACTCTTGAACTCTCTCTTCAAGTTCTTTTCAACTTTCCCTCACGGTACTTGTTCGCTATCGGTCTCGCGGTAATATTTAGCCTTAGATGGAGTTTACCACCCACTTAGGGCTGCACTCTCAAGCAACCCGACTCTGAGGAGAGTCCCTCTCGCCGCCGCCCCTCCGTCACTACGGGCCTGGCACCCTCTACGGGAAAACGGCCCCGTTCAAGACGAACTTGGACGGGAGACGCGACGACGAGAAAGCGGAACCTCCCGAACACCACATCTCCCGCGATCTGAAAAACCGCGGGATTCAGTGCTGGGCTATTTTCCTGTTCGCTCGCCGCTACTAAGGAAATCCTAGTTAGTTTCTTTTCCTCCGCTTACTAATATGCTTAAATTCGGCGGGGTGATCCTCCCTGATCTGAGGCCAACGATAAAATGGGAGGCAGACACGATATCCGTCGACGCACACGACGACGCCGACGATCGCGAGTGTTGAACACACACACGATGACGACGGCGTCGATGCGCGCCTCTTCGGACGTCGAGTCCGCCCTACGGGTTTCACGAAAACAAACGCATCGTTCGTCGTGTATTTTTATACGCAAAACACCGAGGAGCGCTCTCTTACAATTGGTATATCGAAGAGTCGCGCCCAAGGATTACGAATAAAACGAGCGAACGACAATTGTTTTCAAAAATATATATTTGAACGGACCTAACGCATACGCATACGAGATGACACACGCGTTAAGAACCGTCATATGCACGTGGTGTCTGTGTATGTATGACACATAGACAAAAACACGCGCAGTGTGGTTATTGTATTTATGCAGCCGGCCCTCAGACAGGAGTGGTCCTGGATGTGTCTCCACGGACCGCAATGTGCGTTCGAAATGTCGATGTTCAAATGTGTCCTGCAGTTCACACTATGACGCGCAGTTAACTGCGTTCTTCATCGACCCGCGAGCCAAGTGATCCACCGTCCAGGGTAATGGTTTAGTGGTTATTTTTGTGGTGTAAACAACGTATAAAATAATATAAAATTTGTTTTTGTAACTGAATAAAGACGATCGCACACGCATGCGCGCACAATCGTCAAATCCAACCGCATTGTTTTTTTTTTTTCGAACATACCGTCTACGACTAAGATCGCGGATTTCGATCTATCCGAGTCGATATGACGGTACGACGCCCTCTTCTATCGAGAGGGTGTATATTTTTGTGTCTGGATGAACATTTTATGTATACAACTGTACGCGTGTAACGTGTACGTTGTAAACACGTTAATGATCCTTCCGCAGGTTCCCCTACGGAAACCTTGTTACGACTTTTACTTCCTCTAAATGATCAAGTTCGGTCAACTTCCCAACAACGCCGACGGCCGTGAAGCCACCGCGTGTCGGTCCGAAGACCTCACTAAATCATTCAATCGGTAGTAGCGACGGGCGGTGTGTACAAAGGGCAGGGACCGTAATCAACGCGAGCTTATGACTCGCGCTTACTAGGAATTCCTCGTTTATGGGGGATAATTGCAAACCCCAATCCCCAGCACGAAGGAGTTTCAACGGGTTGCCCGGGCCTCTAGGCCTGGGAGAACATGCTGATTCCTTCAGTGTAGCGCGCGTGCGGCCCAGGACATCTAAGGGCATCACAGACCTGTTATTGCTCAATCTCGTGCGGCTCGAAGCCGCCGGTCCCTCTAAGAAGAATTTTAATACGTCGCCAGTGAGTTGCGTGACAGAGCCACGCGCACCTAAATGGCGACGCCTATTTAGCAGGCCTAGAGTCTCGTTCGTTACCGGAATTAACCAGACAAATCGCTCCACCAACTAAGAACGGCCATGCACCACCACCCACCGAATCAAGAAAGAGCTGTTAATCTGTCAATCCTTCCGGTGTCCGGGCCTGGTGAGATTTCCCGTGTTGAGTCAAATTAAGCCGCAGGCTCCACTCCTGGTGGTGCCCTTCCGTCAATTCCTTTAAGTTTCAGCTTTGCAACCATACTCCCCCCGGAGTCCAAAATCTTTGGTTTCCCGAAAGCTGCCCGCCGAGCCATTGTAATAACGTCGGCGGATCGCTAGATGACATATTTACGGTTAGAACTAGGGCGGTATCTAATCGCCTTCGAACCTCTAACTTTCGTTCTTGATTGATGAAAACACCTTTGGCAAATGCTTTCGCTGATGTTCGTCTTGCGACGATCCAAGAATTTCACCTCTAACGTCGCAATACGAATGCCCCCAGTTATCCCTATTAATCATTACCTCGGAGTTCTGAAAACCAACAAAATAGAACCGAGATCATATTCTATTATTCCATGCACGAAATATTCAAGCAGCATTTTGAGCCCGCTTTGAGCACTCTAATTTGTTCAAAGTAAAGTTGTCGGCCCATCTCGACACTCAATGAAGAGCACCGCGATAGGATTTTGATATTGAACCGACGTTTGACCGTCGGCTCACCGACGATATGCTCCGCAAACGTGTCAGTATCACCGCGGATGCGGTGCACCGACAGCGCGGCGCACAAATGCAACTACGAGCTTTTTAACCGCAACAATTTTAGTATACGCTATTGGAGCTGGAATTACCGCGGCTGCTGGCACCAGACTTGCCCTCCAATTGTTCCTCGTTAAAATATTTAAAGTGTACTCATTCCGATTACGAGGCCTCGTAAGAGTCCCGTATCGTTATTTTTCGTCACTACCTCCCCGTGCCGGGAGTGGGTAATTTGCGCGCCTGCTGCCTTCCTTGGATGTGGTAGCCGTTTCTCAGGCTCCCTCTCCGGAATCGAACCCTGATTCCCCGTTACCCGTGACAACCATGGTAGTCGCAGAAACTACCATCGAAAGTTGATAAGGCAGACATTTGAAAGATGCGTCGCCGGTACTGGACCGTGCGATCGGCAAAAGTTATCCAGATTCATCAAAATTAACGACTTCGAACGCGAGGCCCTCCGTCGATTGGTTTTGATCTAATAAAAGCACTCATCCCATCACTGGTCAGAGTTCTGATTGCATGTATTAGCTCTAGAATTACCACAGTTATCCAAGTAACTGAGTAAGATCTAAGGAACCAAAACTGATATATTGAGCCATTCGCGGTATCGCCTTAATACGGCTTGCACTGAGACATGCATGGCTTAATCTTTGAGACAAGCATATAACTACTGGCAGGATCAACCAGGGAGCTTACACATGATAAAAGTAGAAGAAAAAAAACACGCGACGCGTGTTACTCTCTCTCTACTCTGTTCTGTGTCTTGCGCCCGATTCGACGTTTTACCGTCGGATATCGAGGCGTGACTGGTCATAATATATCGGTGTGTCGCACGCTGTACGCGATCTGTGTCGTCTCCGATCAGATCGCGAACCAGGGCACTTAGCGCTCCAAATGAAGGAGGCGCCCACACTGAAAGTTCGCACAGATCACTTTTCACTTTTATGTAAAAAACTCTTCCAACTGACGTTTTGTACACATTAGCGACAAACAGCCCGGAGCAAGAGAGATCCCGAACCAGACCAGAAAAATATGTATGACGCTCCTCCGTCGGTGTTGTTGAAAATTGCCGAGGACGCATAACAGTCGTCCATCGGCGCTTCTCAGACACAACACTGATAGAATTGCATCGGACCAAAGTGTTACACACATACGCATGGAACACAATATAGGCCTTGACTGAGACCGTTTCTACGAAATCCATATATACAATAACGGATCCGTCGATCTACAAAGTTTAACAAAGCCAGCGCCGCCGCGACTCTACCGCGCTCACACGCACATTTTACTCTCGAGAGACTATTAAAATATAAAATTTACAAGTCCCCAAAACAAGTGGTGCGACGCGCCTGAAGAGACGACGATGCCAGCTAGAGTACTCAACGAACGCCGGTTAAAAGGATGGGCGCGCGCGCATCTGCGCGCGCGCACGCGCCTTCGCGCCGCTCTTGCCTTTCCTCCGAACGACACTTCGCTGTCGTGCGCACGCGCAACTGCGCGCCCACGGCGCCGCGGAGTGTGTTCGCACGCCCCTCTCTCGCCACGGATTGATACTAACAAACGCGTTGCTGCGCTCTTCGTTTCAATTCTGTCACGAGTGGACAAGCGCCGACTCCAATGTCGAAAAATTCTGAACGCGCGATATCGTGCGCGCTACGCGGCGGGAGAAAAATAAGTTATTTTTTTTGGATTGGGAAAAAAAAAGTTACCCATGGTTAGGTTAGGTTAGATTAGGTTAGGTTTAATTTTGTTAGGTTCAGCAGAAACATTCCAGAAAGATTTCAAAAAACTATAAAAACACCCTTAGGTAACCGACGGTTAGGTTAGATTAGGTTAGGTTTGATTTTGTTAAGTTCCGAAGAAACATTCCAGGAAGATTTCAAAAAACTAAAAAAACACCCTTAGGTAACCGACGGTTACGTTAGATTAGGTTAGGTTTGATTTTGTTAAGTTCCGAAGAAACATTCCAGAAAGATTTCAAAAAACTAAAAAATAAACACTTAGGTAACCCACGGTTAGGTTTGATTAGGTTAGGTTTCATTTTGTTAGGTTCCGATGAAAGATTCCAGAAAGATTCCAAAATCAAAAAAATAAACACTTAGGTAACCGACGGTTAGGTTTGATTAGGTTAGGTTTAATTTTGTTAGGTTCAGCAGAAACATTCCAGAAAGATTTCAAAAAACTATAAAAACACCCTTAGGTAACCGACGGTTAGGTTAGATTAGGTTAGGTTTAATTTTGTTAGGTTCAGCAGAAACATTCCAGAAAGATTTCAAAAAACTAAAAAAACACCCTTAGGTAACCGACGGTTAGGTTAGATTAGGTTAGGTTTAATTTTGTTAGGTTCAGCAGAAACATTCCAGAAAGATTTCAAAAAACTATAAAAACACCCTTAGGTAACCGACGGTTAGGTTAGATTAGGTTAGGTTTAATTTTGTTAGGTTCAGCAGAAACATTCCAGAAAGATTTCAAAAAACTATAAAAACACCCTTAGGTAACCGACGGTTAGGTTAGATTAGGTTAGGTTTAATTTTGTTAGGTTCAGCAGAAACATTCCAGAAAGATTTCAAAAAACTAAAAAAACACCCTTAGGTAACCGACGGTTAGGTTAGATTAGGTTAGGTTTAATTTTGTTAGGTTCCGATGAAAGATTCCAGAAAGATTTCAAAAAACTATAAAAACACCCTTAGGTAACCGACGGTTAGGTTAGATTAGGTTAGGTTTGATTTTGTTAAGTTCCGAAGAAACATTCCAGGAAGATTTCAAAAAACTAAAAAAACACCCTTAGGTAACCGACGGTTAGGTTAGATTAGGTTAGGTTTGATTTTGTTAAGTTCCGAAGAAACATTCCAGGAAGATTTCAAAAAACTAAAAAAAACACCCTTAGGTAACCGACGGTTAGGTTAGATTAGGTTAGGTTTAATTTTGTTAGGTTCCAATGAAAGATTCCAGAAAGATTCCAAAAACAAAAAAATAAACACTTAGGTAACCCACGGTTAGGTTTGATTAGGTTAGGTTTCATTTTGTTAGGTTCCGATGAAAGATTCCAGAAAGATTCCAAAATCAAAAAAATAAACACTTAGGTAACCGACGGTTAGGTTTGATTAGGTTAGGTTTAATTTTGTTAGGTTCAGCAGAAACATTCCAGAAAGATTTCAAAAAACTATAAAAACACCCTTAGGTAACCGACGGTTAGGTTAGATTAGGTTAGGTTTAATTTTGTTAGGTTCAGCAGAAACATTCCAGAAAGATTTCAAAAAACTAAAAAAACACCCTTAGGTAACCGACGGTTAGGTTAGATTAGGTTAGGTTTGATTTTGTTAAGTTCCGAAGAAACATTCCAGGAAGATTTCAAAAAACTAAAAAAACACCCTTAGGTAACCGACGGTTAGGTTAGATTAGGTTAGGTTTGATTTTGTTAAGTTCCGAAGAAACATTCCAGGAAGATTTCAAAAAACTAAAAAAACACCCTTAGGTAACCGACGGTTAGGTTAGATTAGGTTAGGTTTGATTTTGTTAAGTTCCGAAGAAACATTCCAGGAAGATTTCAAAAAACTAAAAAAAACACCCTTAGGTAACCGACGGTTAGGTTAGATTAGGTTAGGTTTAATTTTGTTAGGTTCCAATGAAAGATTCCAGAAAGATTCCAAAAACAAAAAAATAAACACTTAGGTAACCCACGGTTAGGTTAGATTAGGTTAGGTTTCATTTTGTTAGGTTCCGATGAAAGATTCCAGAAAGATTCCAAAATCAAAAAAATAAACACTTAGGTAACCCACGGTTAGGTTTGATTAGGTTAGGTTTCATTTTGTTAGGTTCCGATGAAAGATTCCAGAAAGATTCCAAAATCAAAAAAATAAACACTTAGGTAACCCACGGTTAGGTTTGATTAGGTTAGGTTTCATTTTGTTAGGTTCCGATGAAAGATTCCAGAAAGATTCCAAAATCAAAAAAATAAACACTTAGGTAACCCACGGTTAGGTTTGATTAGGTTAGGTTTCATTTTGTTAGGTTCCGATGAAAGATTCCAGAAAGTTTCCAAAATCAAAAAAATAAACACTTAGGTAACCCACGGTTAGGTTTGATTAGGTTAGGTTTCATTTTGTTAGGTTCCGATGAAAGATTCCAGAAAGATTCCAAAATCAAAAAAATAAACACTTAGGTAACCCACGGTTAGGTTTGATTAGGTTAGGTTTCATTTTGTTAGGTTCCGATGAAAGATTCCAGAAAGATTCCAAAATCAAAAAAATAAACACTTAGGTAACCCACGGTTAGGTTTGATTAGGTTAGGTTTCATTTTGTTAGGTTCCGATGAAAGATTCCAGAAAGATTCCAAAAACAAAAACAAAAAAAACACGCAGGTAGCCCACGGTTAGGTTTGATTTTAATAGGTTCCAATGGAAAATTTTACAAACTAATAATTACAATAGTTTAAAAAACTATCATGTTTATCGTATCCCATTCATCAAACCCTTTCATTTAATGCCCATATCATGGGGGTGCATTTCAAATAGCCAATCCGATATCTTGGATGTCCGCCATGTTGGTTTTAAGTCACGTGACTATTTTTGTCGTATTCCTGTGAGCAATCCCTTTCATTTGATACCCATATAATGAGGGTGCATTTCCAATAGCATCTTGTATGCCATCTTGGGGAGGCCGCCATATTGGATTTGTAATGACGTTTCTTAGCTAGTCATGTATTGTCATCAAAAGTCAGAGCGTGTGCAAAATTCTATCCTAATCGAAGACCTGGAAGTGGGTCCAAATTAAGATTCCAAGTTTTTCTTACACATACATAGTTACTACAAGTGAAGCTAATAATAATAAATAGAAGTGAAGCTAATAATAATAAATAGAAAAAAAAAAAAAAACAACCGGACTTTATACCCCATTACCATGTATTTGAGTGTTTATGTTTGTTAAAATACCTACAAACACTGGACCAATATTGTATTTGTATCGATTTGAGACAGTTGCTCTGCATTCATCGAGCAGTGTATGAGACGGATAACCAAAACTTGAATTTTAATAATTTTATCGGATAAAAATATTCCAATATACTTATTATTATTGTATTGCATTGCATTTAATTAATTAATAAGTAAGTACCTCCTATCTACATACAGTATGTACCTAATTCATTTTTATTCAATCCGACCAGACCGACCTCCATCGAGGAAATTTTTGCACTAACCAAGGAAGGAATCTTCCCTCAAAGGCACATTCAAATTTCTTTAAAACCACTAAATCACACCTCGCCCGCTCGCCCGCCGTGTACCCCACCCTCCCAGCCCTTGCCCGTGTGACCATCGTATAAGGGGATATGAAAAAAATATTATGTAATAGTCTATTAATATGGACGCGCCATATATCCACCACATAATAGGTGGGTGGGTCAGTTAGCAGGGGCGTGGCATTCCATATAGGCAGTAAAACAGTGCCTAACTCGTCATTATAATGCCAAATCAATATTACAATATATCTCTATAAACTAAGCTAGAAATTTAAAGCATTTTTATTATCAACTTACATACATTAAGTATTAACGCGCTCAACTATAAAACGAAAATATTTAAAAAACACTCTTGCAAAATTGCGCCTCATACCTACAATGTATGTCAGTGAAGATATAAACTCGACCAAATTGAAAATATATAAATCTCAAACTAATATTATTATGAAGTTTGCGGCGGCCATTTTTTTTTCTTCTATGGTGTTCTTGTTTTGCTTTTCGCTTCATTCCCGCTAGTATTAGAAATTGTTAATTTCAAGTAAACATTTGTATTTTGATTGAATGAAAGTGTTCTATGGGTTTGTTTTGCATTATAAACTATAGTGAAATTGCAGTGTTCCTTTCAGTGCTCCATAAAAGTTATGTTGTGTGTGATGTGTGAAGATTCGTTTTGTTTCAAAAGTTTTAACTGTGCGCTGATCCCCTAACTAGCCACTATATGGGTATCAGTTAAATGGCATGTCATTGTAAATTCATCCATTTCCTTGATACTTGTGTGTGTGGTGCTTCTATGCTTCGTTCATAAATTGCACAGAAAAAAACAAAATAATGAAGTTACTATTTGCTAGTATTTCACTGTCATTTACATATAGCTCTTTACTAGACACAAAATCTGAGAGTATAAAGTAAACATCAGGTTGTGGTAGTAAGTAGTAAGGTACTATACCTACTTCATTGCTCTATAATGTA
>CAWUPE010000825.1:37500-45000 GCA_963924145.1 Pyrausta purpuralis
CGGGAAAACGGCCCCGTTCAAGACGAACTTGGACGGGAGACGCGACGACGAGAAAGCGGAACCTCCCGAACACCACATCTCCCGCGATCTGAAAAACCGCGGGATTCAGTGCTGGGCTATTTTCCTGTTCGCTCGCCGCTACTAAGGAAATCCTAGTTAGTTTCTTTTCCTCCGCTTACTAATATGCTTAAATTCGGCGGGTGATCCTCCCTGATCTGAGGCCAACGATAAAATGGGAGGCAGACACGATATCCGTCGACGCACACGACGACGCCGACGATCGCGAGTGTTGAACACACACACGATGACGACGGCGTCGATGCGCGCCTCTTCGGACGTCGAGTCCGCCTACGGGTTTCACGAAAACAAACGCATCGTTCGTCGTGTATTTTTATACGCAAAACACCGAGGAGCGCTCTCTTACAATTGGTATATCGAAGAGTCGCGCCCAAGGATTACGAATAAAACGAGCGAACGACAATTGTTTTCAAAAATATATATTTGAACGGACCTAACGCATACGCATACGAGATGACACACGCGTTAAGAACCGTCATATGCACGTGGTGTCTGTGTATGTATGACACATACACAAAAACACGCGCAGTGTGGTTATTGTATTTATGCAGCCGGCCCTCAGACAGGAGTGGTCCTGGATGTGTCTCCACGGACCGCAATGTGCGTTCGAAATGTCGATGTTCAAATGTGTCCTGCAGTTCACACTATGACGCGCAGTTAACTGCGTTCTTCATCGACCCGCGAGCCAAGTGATCCACCGTCCAGGGTAATGGTTTAGTGGTTATTTTTGTGGTGTAAACAACGTATAAAATAATATAAAATTTGTTTTTGTAACTGAATAAAGACGATCGCACACGCATGCGCGCACAATCGTCAAATCCAACCGCATTGTTTTTTTTTTTTCGAACATACCGTCTACGACTAAGATCGCGGATTTCGATCTATCCGAGTCGATATGACGGTACGACGCCCTCTTCTATCGAGAGGGTGTATATTTTTGTGTCTGGATGAACATTTTATGTATACAACTGTACGCGTGTAACGTGTACGTTGTAAACACGTTAATGATCCTTCCGCAGGTTCCCCTACGGAAACCTTGTTACGACTTTTACTTCCTCTAAATGATCAAGTTCGGTCAACTTCCCAACAACGCCGACGGCCGTGAAGCCACCGCGTGTCGGTCCGAAGACCTCACTAAATCATTCAATCGGTAGTAGCGACGGGCGGTGTGTACAAAGGGCAGGGACGTAATCAACGCGAGCTTATGACTCGCGCTTACTAGGAATTCCTCGTTTATGGGGGATAATTGCAAACCCCAATCCCCAGCACGAAGGAGTTTCAACGGGTTGCCCGGGCCTCTAGGCCTGGGAGAACATGCTGATTCCTTCAGTGTAGCGCGCGTGCGGCCCAGGACATCTAAGGGCATCACAGACCTGTTATTGCTCAATCTCGTGCGGCTCGAAGCCGCCGGTCCCTCTAAGAAGAATTTTAATACGTCGCCAGTGAGTTGCGTGACAGAGCCACGCGCACCTAAATGGCGACGCCTATTTAGCAGGCTAGAGTCTCGTTCGTTACCGGAATTAACCAGACAAATCGCTCCACCAACTAAGAACGGCCATGCACCACCACCCACCGAATCAAGAAAGAGCTGTTAATCTGTCAATCCTTCCGGTGTCCGGGCCTGGTGAGATTTCCCGTGTTGAGTCAAATTAAGCCGCAGGCTCCACTCCTGGTGGTGCCCTTCCGTCAATTCCTTTAAGTTTCAGCTTTGCAACCATACTCCCCCCGGAGTCCAAAATCTTTGGTTTCCCGAAAGCTGCCCGCCGAGCCATTGTAATAACGTCGGCGGATCGCTAGATGACATATTTACGGTTAGAACTAGGGCGGTATCTAATCGCCTTCGAACCTCTAACTTTCGTTCTTGATTGATGAAAACACCTTTGGCAAATGCTTTCGCTGATGTTCGTCTTGCGACGATCCAAGAATTTCACCTCTAACGTCGCAATACGAATGCCCCCAGTTATCCCTATTAATCATTACCTCGGAGTTCTGAAAACCAACAAAATAGAACCGAGATCATATTCTATTATTCCATGCACGAAATATTCAAGCAGCATTTTGAGCCCGCTTTGAGCACTCTAATTTGTTCAAAGTAAAGTTGTCGGCCCATCTCGACACTCAATGAAGAGCACCGCGATAGGATTTTGATATTGAACCGACGTTTGACCGTCGGCTCACCGACGATATGCTCCGCAAACGTGTCAGTATCACCGCGGATGCGGTGCACCGACAGCGCGGCGCACAAATGCAACTACGAGCTTTTTAACCGCAACAATTTTAGTATACGCTATTGGAGCTGGAATTACCGCGGCTGCTGGCACCAGACTTGCCCTCCAATTGTTCCTCGTTAAAATATTTAAAGTGTACTCATTCCGATTACGAGGCCTCGTAAGAGTCCCGTATCGTTATTTTTCGTCACTACCTCCCCGTGCCGGGAGTGGGTAATTTGCGCGCCTGCTGCCTTCCTTGGATGTGGTAGCCGTTTCTCAGGCTCCCTCTCCGGAATCGAACCCTGATTCCCCGTTACCCGTGACAACCATGGTAGTCGCAGAAACTACCATCGAAAGTTGATAAGGCAGACATTTGAAAGATGCGTCGCCGGTACTGGACCGTGCGATCGGCAAAAGTTATCCAGATTCATCAAAATTAACGACTTCGAACGCGAGGCCCTCCGTCGATTGGTTTTGATCTAATAAAAGCACTCATCCCATCACTGGTCAGAGTTCTGATTGCATGTATTAGCTCTAGAATTACCACAGTTATCCAAGTAACTGAGTAAGATCTAAGGAACCAAAACTGATATATTGAGCCATTCGCGGTATCGCCTTAATACGGCTTGCACTGAGACATGCATGGCTTAATCTTTGAGACAAGCATATAACTACTGGCAGGATCAACCAGGGAGCTTACACATGATAAAAGTAGAAGAAAAAAAACACGCGACGCGTGTTACTCTCTCTCTACTCTGTTCTGTGTCTTGCGCCCGATTCGACGTTTTACCGTCGGATATCGAGGCGTGACTGGTCATAATATATCGGTGTGTCGCACGCTGTACGCGATCTGTGTCGTCTCCGATCAGATCGCGAACCAGGGCACTTAGCGCTCCAAATGAAGGAGGCGCCCACACTGAAAGTTCGCACAGATCACTTTTCACTTTTATGTAAAAAACTCTTCCAACTGACGTTTTGTACACATTAGCGACAAACAGCCCGGAGCAAGAGAGATCCCGAACCAGACCAGAAAAATATGTATGACGCTCCTCCGTCGGTGTTGTTGAAAATTGCCGAGGACGCATAACAGTCGTCCATCGGCGCTTCTCAGACACAACACTGATAGAATTGCATCGGACCAAAGTGTTACACACATACGCATGGAACACAATATAGGCCTTGACTGAGACCGTTTCTACGAAATCCATATATACAATAACGGATCCGTCGATCTACAAAGTTTAACAAAGCCAGCGCCGCCGCGACTCTACCGCGCTCACACGCACATTTTACTCTCGAGAGACTATTAAAATATAAAATTTACAAGTCCCCAAAACAAGTGGTGCGACGCGCCTGAAGAGACGACGATGCCAGCTAGAGTACTCAACGAACGCCGGTTAAAAGGATGGGCGCGCGCGCATCTGCGCGCGCGCACGCGCCTTCGCGCCGCTCTTGCCTTTCCTCCGAACGACACTTCGCTGTCGTGCGCACGCGCAACTGCGCGCCCACGGCGCCGCGGAGTGTGTTCGCACGCCCCTCTCTCGCCACGGATTGATACTAACAAACGCGTTGCTGCGCTCTTCGTTTCAATTCTGTCACGAGTGGACAAGCGCCGACTCCAATGTCGAAAAATTCTGAACGCGCGATATCGTGCGCGCTACGCGGCGGGAGAAAAATAAGTTATTTTTTTTGGATTGGGAAAAAAAAAGTTACCCATGGTTAGGTTAGGTTAGATTAGGTTAGGTTTAATTTTGTTAGGTTCAGCAGAAACATTCCAGAAAGATTTCAAAAAACTATAAAAACACCCTTAGGTAACCGACGGTTAGGTTAGATTAGGTTAGGTTTGATTTTGTTAAGTTCCGAAGAAACATTCCAGGAAGATTTCAAAAAACTAAAAAAACACCCTTAGGTAACCGACGGTTACGTTAGATTAGGTTAGGTTTGATTTTGTTAAGTTCCGAAGAAACATTCCAGAAAGATTTCAAAAAACTAAAAAATAAACACTTAGGTAACCCACGGTTAGGTTTGATTAGGTTAGGTTTCATTTTGTTAGGTTCCGATGAAAGATTCCAGAAAGATTCCAAAATCAAAAAAATAAACACTTAGGTAACCGACGGTTAGGTTTGATTAGGTTAGGTTTAATTTTGTTAGGTTCAGCAGAAACATTCCAGAAAGATTTCAAAAAACTATAAAAACACCCTTAGGTAACCGACGGTTAGGTTAGATTAGGTTAGGTTTAATTTTGTTAGGTTCAGCAGAAACATTCCAGAAAGATTTCAAAAAACTAAAAAAACACCCTTAGGTAACCGACGGTTAGGTTAGATTAGGTTAGGTTTAATTTTGTTAGGTTCAGCAGAAACATTCCAGAAAGATTTCAAAAAACTATAAAAACACCCTTAGGTAACCGACGGTTAGGTTAGATTAGGTTAGGTTTAATTTTGTTAGGTTCAGCAGAAACATTCCAGAAAGATTTCAAAAAACTATAAAAACACCCTTAGGTAACCGACGGTTAGGTTAGATTAGGTTAGGTTTAATTTTGTTAGGTTCAGCAGAAACATTCCAGAAAGATTTCAAAAAACTAAAAAAACACCCTTAGGTAACCGACGGTTAGGTTAGATTAGGTTAGGTTTAATTTTGTTAGGTTCCGATGAAAGATTCCAGAAAGATTTCAAAAAACTATAAAAACACCCTTAGGTAACCGACGGTTAGGTTAGATTAGGTTAGGTTTGATTTTGTTAAGTTCCGAAGAAACATTCCAGGAAGATTTCAAAAAACTAAAAAAACACCCTTAGGTAACCGACGGTTAGGTTAGATTAGGTTAGGTTTGATTTTGTTAAGTTCCGAAGAAACATTCCAGGAAGATTTCAAAAAACTAAAAAAAACACCCTTAGGTAACCGACGGTTAGGTTAGATTAGGTTAGGTTTAATTTTGTTAGGTTCCAATGAAAGATTCCAGAAAGATTCCAAAAACAAAAAAATAAACACTTAGGTAACCCACGGTTAGGTTTGATTAGGTTAGGTTTCATTTTGTTAGGTTCCGATGAAAGATTCCAGAAAGATTCCAAAATCAAAAAAATAAACACTTAGGTAACCGACGGTTAGGTTTGATTAGGTTAGGTTTAATTTTGTTAGGTTCAGCAGAAACATTCCAGAAAGATTTCAAAAAACTATAAAAACACCCTTAGGTAACCGACGGTTAGGTTAGATTAGGTTAGGTTTAATTTTGTTAGGTTCAGCAGAAACATTCCAGAAAGATTTCAAAAAACTAAAAAAACACCCTTAGGTAACCGACGGTTAGGTTAGATTAGGTTAGGTTTGATTTTGTTAAGTTCCGAAGAAACATTCCAGGAAGATTTCAAAAAACTAAAAAAACACCCTTAGGTAACCGACGGTTAGGTTAGATTAGGTTAGGTTTGATTTTGTTAAGTTCCGAAGAAACATTCCAGGAAGATTTCAAAAAACTAAAAAAACACCCTTAGGTAACCGACGGTTAGGTTAGATTAGGTTAGGTTTGATTTTGTTAAGTTCCGAAGAAACATTCCAGGAAGATTTCAAAAAACTAAAAAAACACCCTTAGGTAACCGACGGTTAGGTTAGATTAGGTTAGGTTTAATTTTGTTAGGTTCCAATGAAAGATTCCAGAAAGATTCCAAAAACAAAAAAATAAACACTTAGGTAACCCACGGTTAGGTTAGATTAGGTTAGGTTTCATTTTGTTAGGTTCCGATGAAAGATTCCAGAAAGATTCCAAAATCAAAAAAATAAACACTTAGGTAACCCACGGTTAGGTTTGATTAGGTTAGGTTTCATTTTGTTAGGTTCCGATGAAAGATTCCAGAAAGATTCCAAAATCAAAAAAATAAACACTTAGGTAACCCACGGTTAGGTTTGATTAGGTTAGGTTTCATTTTGTTAGGTTCCGATGAAAGATTCCAGAAAGATTCCAAAATCAAAAAAATAAACACTTAGGTAACCCACGGTTAGGTTTGATTAGGTTAGGTTTCATTTTGTTAGGTTCCGATGAAAGATTCCAGAAAGTTTCCAAAATCAAAAAAATAAACACTTAGGTAACCCACGGTTAGGTTTGATTAGGTTAGGTTTCATTTTGTTAGGTTCCGATGAAAGATTCCAGAAAGATTCCAAAATCAAAAAAATAAACACTTAGGTAACCCACGGTTAGGTTTGATTAGGTTAGGTTTCATTTTGTTAGGTTCCGATGAAAGATTCCAGAAAGATTCCAAAATCAAAAAAATAAACACTTAGGTAACCCACGGTTAGGTTTGATTAGGTTAGGTTTCATTTTGTTAGGTTCCGATGAAAGATTCCAGAAAGATTCCAAAAACAAAAACAAAAAAAACACGCAGGTAGCCCACGGTTAGGTTTGATTTTAATAGGTTCCAATGGAAAATTTTACAAACTAATAATTACAATAGTTTAAAAAACTATCATGTTTATCGTATCCCATTCATCAAACCCTTTCATTTAATGCCCATATCATGGGGGTGCATTTCAAATAGCCAATCCGATATCTTGGATGTCCGCCATGTTGGTTTTAAGTCACGTGACTATTTTTGTCGTATTCCTGTGAGCAATCCCTTTCATTTGATACCCATATAATGAGGGTGCATTTCCAATAGCATCTTGTATGCCATCTTGGGGAGGCCGCCATATTGGATTTGTAATGACGTTTCTTAGCTAGTCATGTATTGTCATCAAAAGTCAGAGCGTGTGCAAAATTCTATCCTAATCGAAGACCTGGAAGTGGGTCCAAATTAAGATTCCAAGTTTTTCTTACACATACATAGTTACTACAAGTGAAGCTAATAATAATAAATAGAAGTGAAGCTAATAATAATAAATAGAAAAAAAAAAAAAACAACCGGACTTTATACCCCATTACCATGTATTTGAGTGTTTATGTTTGTTAAAATACCTACAAACACTGGACCAATATTGTATTTGTATCGATTTGAGACAGTTGCTCTGCATTCATCGAGCAGTGTATGAGACGGATAACCAAAACTTGAATTTTAATAATTTTATCGGATAAAAATATTCCAATATACTTATTATTATTGTATTGCATTGCATTTAATTAATTAATAAGTAAGTACCTCCTATCTACATACAGTATGTACCTAATTCATTTTTATTCAATCCGACCAGACCGACCTCCATCGAGGAAATTTTTGCACTAACCAAGGAAGGAATC
>CAWUPE010000825.1:52500-59733 GCA_963924145.1 Pyrausta purpuralis
TAATACGTCGCCAGTGAGTTGCGTGACAGAGCCACGCGCACCTAAATGGCGACGCCTATTTAGCAGGCTAGAGTCTCGTTCGTTACCGGAATTAACCAGACAAATCGCTCCACCAACTAAGAACGGCCATGCACCACCACCCACCGAATCAAGAAAGAGCTGTTAATCTGTCAATCCTTCCGGTGTCCGGGCCTGGTGAGATTTCCCGTGTTGAGTCAAATTAAGCCGCAGGCTCCACTCCTGGTGGTGCCCTTCCGTCAATTCCTTTAAGTTTCAGCTTTGCAACCATACTCCCCCCGGAGTCCAAAATCTTTGGTTTCCCGAAAGCTGCCCGCCGAGCCATTGTAATAACGTCGGCGGATCGCTAGATGACATATTTACGGTTAGAACTAGGGCGGTATCTAATCGCCTTCGAACCTCTAACTTTCGTTCTTGATTGATGAAAACACCTTTGGCAAATGCTTTCGCTGATGTTCGTCTTGCGACGATCCAAGAATTTCACCTCTAACGTCGCAATACGAATGCCCCCAGTTATCCCTATTAATCATTACCTCGGAGTTCTGAAAACCAACAAAATAGAACCGAGATCATATTCTATTATTCCATGCACGAAATATTCAAGCAGCATTTTGAGCCCGCTTTGAGCACTCTAATTTGTTCAAAGTAAAGTTGTCGGCCCATCTCGACACTCAATGAAGAGCACCGCGATAGGATTTTGATATTGAACCGACGTTTGACCGTCGGCTCACCGACGATATGCTCCGCAAACGTGTCAGTATCACCGCGGATGCGGTGCACCGACAGCGCGGCGCACAAATGCAACTACGAGCTTTTTAACCGCAACAATTTTAGTATACGCTATTGGAGCTGGAATTACCGCGGCTGCTGGCACCAGACTTGCCCTCCAATTGTTCCTCGTTAAAATATTTAAAGTGTACTCATTCCGATTACGAGGCCTCGTAAGAGTCCCGTATCGTTATTTTTCGTCACTACCTCCCCGTGCCGGGAGTGGGTAATTTGCGCGCCTGCTGCCTTCCTTGGATGTGGTAGCCGTTTCTCAGGCTCCCTCTCCGGAATCGAACCCTGATTCCCCGTTACCCGTGACAACCATGGTAGTCGCAGAAACTACCATCGAAAGTTGATAAGGCAGACATTTGAAAGATGCGTCGCCGGTACTGGACCGTGCGATCGGCAAAAGTTATCCAGATTCATCAAAATTAACGACTTCGAACGCGAGGCCCTCCGTCGATTGGTTTTGATCTAATAAAAGCACTCATCCCATCACTGGTCAGAGTTCTGATTGCATGTATTAGCTCTAGAATTACCACAGTTATCCAAGTAACTGAGTAAGATCTAAGGAACCAAAACTGATATATTGAGCCATTCGCGGTATCGCCTTAATACGGCTTGCACTGAGACATGCATGGCTTAATCTTTGAGACAAGCATATAACTACTGGCAGGATCAACCAGGGAGCTTACACATGATAAAAGTAGAAGAAAAAAAACACGCGACGCGTGTTACTCTCTCTCTACTCTGTTCTGTGTCTTGCGCCCGATTCGACGTTTTACCGTCGGATATCGAGGCGTGACTGGTCATAATATATCGGTGTGTCGCACGCTGTACGCGATCTGTGTCGTCCTCCGATCAGATCGCGAACCAGGCACTTAGCGCTCCAAATGAAGGAGGCGCCCACACTGAAAGTTCGCACAGATCACTTTTCACTTTTATGTAAAAAACTCTTCCAACTGACGTTTTGTACACATTAGCGACAAACAGCCCGGAGCAAGAGAGATCCCGAACCAGACCAGAAAAATATGTATGACGCTCCTCCGTCGGTGTTGTTGAAAATTGCCGAGGACGCATAACAGTCGTCCATCGGCGCTTCTCAGACACAACACTGATAGAATTGCATCGGACCAAAGTGTTACACACATACGCATGGAACACAATATAGGCCTTGACTGAGACCGTTTCTACGAAATCCATATATACAATAACGGATCCGTCGATCTACAAAGTTTAACAAAGCCAGCGCCGCCGCGACTCTACCGCGCTCACACGCACATTTTACTCTCGAGAGACTATTAAAATATAAAATTTACAAGTCCCCAAAACAAGTGGTGCGACGCGCCTGAAGAGACGACGATGCCAGCTAGAGTACTCAACGAACGCCGGTTAAAAGGATGGGCGCGCGCGCATCTGCGCGCGCGCACGCGCCTTCGCGCCGCTCTTGCCTTTCCTCCGAACGACACTTCGCTGTCGTGCGCACGCGCAACTGCGCGCCCACGGCGCCGCGGAGTGTGTTCGCACAGCCCCTCTCTCGCCACGGATTGATACTAACAAACGCGTTGCTGCGCTCTTCGTTTCAATTCTGTCACGAGTGGACAAGCGCCGACTCCAATGTCGAAAAATTCTGAACGCGCGATATCGTGCGCGCTACGCGGCGGGAGAAAAATAAGTTATTTTTTTGGATTGGGAAAAAAAAAGTTACCCATGGTTAGGTTAGGTTAGATTAGGTTAGGTTTAATTTTGTTAGGTTCAGCAGAAACATTCCAGAAAGATTTCAAAAAACTATAAAAACACCCTTAGGTAACCGACGGTTAGGTTAGATTAGGTTAGGTTTGATTTTGTTAAGTTCCGAAGAAACATTCCAGGAAGATTTCAAAAAACTAAAAAAACACCCTTAGGTAACCGACGGTTACGTTAGATTAGGTTAGGTTTGATTTTGTTAAGTTCCGAAGAAACATTCCAGAAAGATTTCAAAAAACTAAAAAATAAACACTTAGGTAACCCACGGTTAGGTTTGATTAGGTTAGGTTTCATTTTGTTAGGTTCCGATGAAAGATTCCAGAAAGATTCCAAAATCAAAAAAATAAACACTTAGGTAACCGACGGTTAGGTTTGATTAGGTTAGGTTTAATTTTGTTAGGTTCAGCAGAAACATTCCAGAAAGATTTCAAAAAACTATAAAAACACCCTTAGGTAACCGACGGTTAGGTTAGATTAGGTTAGGTTTAATTTTGTTAGGTTCAGCAGAAACATTCCAGAAAGATTTCAAAAAACTAAAAAAACACCCTTAGGTAACCGACGGTTAGGTTAGATTAGGTTAGGTTTAATTTTGTTAGGTTCAGCAGAAACATTCCAGAAAGATTTCAAAAAACTATAAAACACCCTTAGGTAACCGACGGTTAGGTTAGATTAGGTTAGGTTTAATTTTGTTAGGTTCAGCAGAAACATTCCAGAAAGATTTCAAAAAACTATAAAAACACCCTTAGGTAACCGACGGTTAGGTTAGATTAGGTTAGGTTTAATTTTGTTAGGTTCAGCAGAAACATTCCAGAAAGATTTCAAAAAACTAAAAAAACACCCTTAGGTAACCGACGGTTAGGTTAGATTAGGTTAGGTTTAATTTTGTTAGGTTCCGATGAAAGATTCCAGAAAGATTTCAAAAAACTATAAAAACACCCTTAGGTAACCGACGGTTAGGTTAGATTAGGTTAGGTTTGATTTTGTTAAGTTCCGAAGAAACATTCCAGGAAGATTTCAAAAAACTAAAAAAACACCCTTAGGTAACCGACGGTTAGGTTAGATTAGGTTAGGTTTGATTTTGTTAAGTTCCGAAGAAACATTCCAGGAAGATTTCAAAAAACTAAAAAAAACACCCTTAGGTAACCGACGGTTAGGTTAGATTAGGTTAGGTTTAATTTTGTTAGGTTCCAATGAAAGATTCCAGAAAGATTCCAAAAACAAAAAAATAAACACTTAGGTAACCCACGGTTAGGTTTGATTAGGTTAGGTTTCATTTTGTTAGGTTCCGATGAAAGATTCCAGAAAGATTCCAAAATCAAAAAAATAAACACTTAGGTAACCGACGGTTAGGTTTGATTAGGTTAGGTTTAATTTTGTTAGGTTCAGCAGAAACATTCCAGAAAGATTTCAAAAAACTATAAAAACACCCTTAGGTAACCGACGGTTAGGTTAGATTAGGTTAGGTTTAATTTTGTTAGGTTCAGCAGAAACATTCCAGAAAGATTTCAAAAAACTAAAAAAACACCCTTAGGTAACCGACGGTTAGGTTAGATTAGGTTAGGTTTGATTTTGTTAAGTTCCGAAGAAACATTCCAGGAAGATTTCAAAAAACTAAAAAAACACCCTTAGGTAACCGACGGTTAGGTTAGATTAGGTTAGGTTTGATTTTGTTAAGTTCCGAAGAAACATTCCAGGAAGATTTCAAAAAACTAAAAAAACACCCTTAGGTAACCGACGGTTAGGTTAGATTAGGTTAGGTTTGATTTTGTTAAGTTCCGAAGAAACATTCCAGGAAGATTTCAAAAAACTAAAAAAAACACCCTTAGGTAACCGACGGTTAGGTTAGATTAGGTTAGGTTTAATTTTGTTAGGTTCCAATGAAAGATTCCAGAAAGATTCCAAAAACAAAAAAATAAACACTTAGGTAACCCACGGTTAGGTTAGATTAGGTTAGGTTTCATTTTGTTAGGTTCCGATGAAAGATTCCAGAAAGATTCCAAAATCAAAAAAATAAACACTTAGGTAACCCACGGTTAGGTTTGATTAGGTTAGGTTTCATTTTGTTAGGTTCCGATGAAAGATTCCAGAAAGATTCCAAAATCAAAAAAATAAACACTTAGGTAACCCACGGTTAGGTTTGATTAGGTTAGGTTTCATTTTGTTAGGTTCCGATGAAAGATTCCAGAAAGATTCCAAAATCAAAAAATAAACACTTAGGTAACCCACGGTTAGGTTTGATTAGGTTAGGTTTCATTTTGTTAGGTTCCGATGAAAGATTCCAGAAAGTTTCCAAAATCAAAAAAATAAACACTTAGGTAACCCACGGTTAGGTTTGATTAGGTTAGGTTTCATTTTGTTAGGTTCCGATGAAAGATTCCAGAAAGATTCCAAAATCAAAAAAATAAACACTTAGGTAACCCACGGTTAGGTTTGATTAGGTTAGGTTTCATTTTGTTAGGTTCCGATGAAAGATTCCAGAAAGATTCCAAAATCAAAAAAATAAACACTTAGGTAACCCACGGTTAGGTTTGATTAGGTTAGGTTTCATTTTGTTAGGTTCCGATGAAAGATTCCAGAAAGATTCCAAAAACAAAAACAAAAAAAACACGCAGGTAGCCCACGGTTAGGTTTGATTTTAATAGGTTCCAATGGAAAATTTTACAAACTAATAATTACAATAGTTTAAAAAACTATCATGTTTATCGTATCCCATTCATCAAACCCTTTCATTTAATGCCCATATCATGGGGGTGCATTTCAAATAGCCAATCCGATATCTTGGATGTCCGCCATGTTGGTTTTAAGTCACGTGACTATTTTTGTCGTATTCCTGTGAGCAATCCCTTTCATTTGATACCCATATAATGAGGGTGCATTTCCAATAGCATCTTGTATGCCATCTTGGGGAGGCCGCCATATTGGATTTGTAATGACGTTTCTTAGCTAGTCATGTATTGTCATCAAAAGTCAGAGCGTGTGCAAAATTCTATCCTAATCGAAGACCTGGAAGTGGGTCCAAATTAAGATTCCAAGTTTTTCTTACACATACATAGTTACTACAAGTGAAGCTAATAATAATAAATAGAAGTGAAGCTAATAATAATAAATAGAAAAAAAAAAAAAAACAACCGGACTTTATACCCCATTACCATGTATTTGAGTGTTTATGTTTGTTAAAATACCTACAAACACTGGACCATATTGTATTTGTATCGATTTGAGACAGTTGCTCTGCATTCATCGAGCAGTGTATGAGACGGATAACCAAAACTTGAATTTTAATAATTTTATCGGATAAAAATATTCCAATATACTTATTATTATTGTATTGCATTGCATTTAATTAATTAATAAGTAAGTACCTCCTATCTACATACAGTATGTACCTAATTCATTTTTATTCAATCCGACCAGACCGACCTCCATCGAGGAAATTTTTGCACTAACCAAGGAAGGAATCTTCCCTCAAAGGCACATTCAAATTTCTTTAAAACCACTAAATCACACCTCGCCCGCTCGCCCGCCGTGTACCCCACCCTCCCAGCCCTTGCCCGTGTGACCATCGTATAAGGGGATATGAAAAAAATATTATGTAATAGTCTATTAATATGGACGCGCCATATATCCACCACATAATAGGTGGGTGGGTCAGTTAGCAGGGGCGTGGCATTCCATATAGGCAGTAAAACAGTGCCTAACTCGTCATTATAATGCCAAATCAATATTACAATATATCTCTATAAACTAAGCTAGAAATTTAAAGCATTTTTATTATCAACTTACATACATTAAGTATTAACGCGCTCAACTATAAAACGAAAATATTTAAAAAACACTCTTGCAAAATTGCGCCTCATACCTACAATGTATGTCAGTGAAGATATAAACTCGACCAAATTGAAAATATATAAATCTCAAACTAATATTATTATGAAGTTTGCGGCGGCCATTTTTTTTTCTTCTATGGTGTTCTTGTTTTGCTTTTCGCTTCATTCCCGCTAGTATTAGAAATTGTTAATTTCAAGTAAACATTTGTATTTTGATTGAATGAAAGTGTTCTATGGGTTTGTTTTGCATTATAAACTATAGTGAAATTGCAGTGTTCCTTTCAGTGCTCCATAAAAGTTATGTTGTGTGTGATGTGTGAAGATTCGTTTTGTTTCAAAAGTTTTAACTGTGCGCTGATCCCCTAACTAGCCACTATATGGGTATCAGTTAAATGGCATGTCATTGTAAATTCATCCATTTCCTGATACTTGTGTGTGTGGTGCTTCTATGCTTCGTTCATAAATTGCACAGAAAAAAACAAAATAATGAAGTTACTATTTGCTAGTATTTCACTGTCATTTACATATAGCTCTTTACTAGACACAAAATCTGAGAGTATAAAGTAAACATCAGGTTGTGGTAGTAAGTAGTAAGGTACTATACCTACTTCATTGCTCTATAATGTACAATATTATAGGTTTTATTTATATTATAATTAAGGCAATGTGCAAACGGATCATTATGGACCCTATTTGGGCGCTGCAAAACAAGTGCTACATAGAGAGATAAAGCTTTACTATACAATATGAATTAGGAAAAAAAATATGAAAAAAAAAAAACATAATCTATGTATTCATCATTGATGCTATAATAGGACTTGGAAATAAGTGATCGTTTCAATTTTTAGAGAAAAGTGTTATTGTTACTTTCTTG
>CAWUPE010000826.1:0-40342 GCA_963924145.1 Pyrausta purpuralis
AGTATAAAATAATATTACAAAACAAATGTTTTTACAAATTGTCGTAGTAATGATTTATAGATAAACAATGTCATTTAAAACAATTGTATGTAGACATTGAGGATACATTAATTTATGTATATCTGACTGTCTACTAGTCAGGAATACTTATAAGAAGGTTATTTAATAAGTAAAGTTAAAGTATGCCTACCGAAGCTCGTTATTGATGTATAATTTAAATGATTTATTTTTTTATTGTTTGTGCAATATTACAGAAATATGTAGTAAGTTATTTGATTCCTAAATGTTTATAGAAGTCACAAATTAATATTAATATGTATAAGTATAGGACCATCTGTCCCAAAATAAATATAACTACTCCATAATTTATTAACAGGTAAAACTCACCTATAAAATAGTTTTACTTACATGTAGCGAGCGATGTTAAGTTTTTAATTAATTATTTACCTACTGTGTATTTCTTTCATTAAATAATTGATAATTAAAAAAACTTCTTGTATACATTTTATGTCTTACAAGTTTGGCGGTTAACTGCGCTATCAAAATTGCAACGGAATCTGCTAACCTTTATAGTTCTTGTATGGTTAAATCGACAGAACAATTTATTTAGAGGAAGTAAGGGTATTTTCTATGAATGTTATATAAACGAACTACATTATAACGCGTTACGCGACTTTAATGGCGTTTAAGTAAGCCGACAATAAAATCACCGCGTCAATGAATTAATTAAATCTTTGTTTTGAAATAATTAAGTCACAACGTTAATTCAAGTAAGAATTTACTGACATCGTGTGTTAATAGGTATATTTTTCTCATGATCGTGATAAACGCGCGGTGTTATGTTTATAGTAAGCTTTATGCATTCATTCATTCTAAGTCCGAGTAAAAACAGTCGCAATAAATTCATCGTCTAAACCACACGCATTTTTCGTTGCACTCCGTACCCTGCTATTCGATAGTCAACCTAATTTTCAAACACCTAAACAACATAATTTGGCCCGTACCGATCCGGATACTTAAGCAGTAAACAAGTGACCAGCTTTGTTCCCGTGCGTACCGAACAATAGGCCGCGCGATAAGGATTTCTACCTGTGTGCCGTTCCGTGCCGAGTGACAATGGAATACAGTTCTTATGTGTGAACTATTACGTCTGCATTATCGAAGGAACCATTTACGCTTTTTTACATTTATTCAAGTTGTTTACTTCAAACTGTGCATAAAGAACTTTTATAATTAATCGAAGCTGTGAACATTTACGTGTTTCATGAAATCATAATACAAACGTTATTTATGTACAACAGTGATACAAAGACTTCAATATGGAACAATTACTACTTCAACTTGATGAAACAGCTTGTTTGATGAACAAAACACAAACGAATCTAAGGAAATGTCCTAAATCTAGGTTGACTAAAGGATACCTTCAAGCTCGAATGCAGTGTATCGATGAATACTGGAGATTGTTTACGTCTACACATCAAGAACTCGTAAAGATTACGCCACGAGATAAACGTGCTGATATTTCGTATTTTGCTGACGACCACTACGGAACTTTTGAGGACTTATACATATGTACCAAGGGCGATCTTCGAGATGCAATTACGTTGCTGGAAATAAAGAGAACCAACAACAACAGCAACAACTACAATCACAAGGAGGAACCAGTCACAACAGTTCAGCTGACGTTTTGCCTACGCATCAGCCACTGGTTAAGCTGCCGAATATACAGTTACCTACGTACAGTGGAAGTTACGAAGAGTGGCCTACATTTCAAGATCTGTTTATGAGTTTGGTACATAACAACAGCGCATTATCCGACGTACAAAAGCTTCACTACTTGAAGACAAGTCTCGCCGGCGAAGCGGAAGCACTACTTAGGCATATTCGTGTGACGGAAACAAACTATAGTGATGCGTGGAACACTTTAAAAAGTAGATATGGAAATAAACGTGTTATAGTGTACTCTCTGTTAAATCGATTGTTTTCATACAAAAAGTTAAGTATTCAGTCTGCCAATCAAATTAAAATGTTACTCGATAATACTAACGAATGCATTAATACATTAAATAACTTAAATATTCAAACCGATTCTTGGGATCCTTTAATTATATTTCTTGTAGTACAGAAATTGGATCAGGAGTCACGTAAGGATTGGGAAAACTTTGCTTTCAAAAGTGACTCGGATGAGTTGCCTTCGTGGTCGGATATGAAGTGTTTCTTAGAATCTAAGTTTCGTACTTTGGAGTTCGTTAATCCAGCCACGACGCGTACCTCCGAGAAAGTCAGAGAGAAAACGTTCCACACAGCTACATCTCAGGTAAGAGCATGTGTTTTATGCAACGAAAATCATACTTTGTGTCATTGTAAACAATTTTCAAAGATGTCAACAACTGAACGAGGTGAGTATGTAAGAAATCAAAACCTGTTTTTTAATTGTTTGTGGACAGGGCATTCAGCTATTAAGTGCCGTGTACCAATGTCTTGTTGTATATGTCACAAGCGTCATCATACCCTTCTACATCAATCCAAGAATGATGAGACAAATACAAATGCTGCTATTTCAAATGTAGAAGAGTCTGAAGTACATGTCAATACAGTGGTGACTTCACACGCACACTGCAAGATAAAACAAGGTTATGCTTTATTAGCTACAGCAATGGTTAAAGTTAAGAGTGAAACAGGACAAACCATGATGTTACGAGCGCTAATAGACCAAGGATCGCAGGCATCTTTTATCAGCGAAAGGGCGACTCAACTACTGAAACTAAAGCGGAAACCTATACAGGGTAATATCACTGGAGTTGGTTCTACAAAGACCAAAATCAACAGCATGGTGCAACTCCAAATACTTTCAACACATAATACGGAATTTTGTCTTCAATCAGAAGCTTATGTTATGCCTAAACATATCACGACAAAATTACCTACCAAATCTATATCTGTTAGAGACTGGCCTCACCTACAAAACTTGCAATTAGCTGATCCAGCTTACAACAAAACAGCACCAATCGATATGTTGATCGGGTAAACGAGTATGCACAAATTATTCAGCCTGAGATAATCAAGGGGCCCCCAGGGACACCGTGTGCTCAAAAGACTGATCTGGCTGGATTCTGTTTGGAAACATAAAAAAGGAGAGAGAAACTGAAACGCCGTCTCTGCTAGTTATGCATCATCAGGTTGATTTGGATGAAATGCTGAAATCAATGTGGGAATTAGACTCTGAAAATGGAAGAAAACTTACACTAGAAGAGAAACATGCGAGGAAATTTATCGAAATACACACAAAAGAAACGAAAAAGGAAGATATATAGTCAACTTACCATTTAAAATGAAGAACAGAAATCATTAGATGGTAACAGCAAAGAGATAGCAATGAGAAGATTTTTACAATTAGAAAGACAATTACAGAAGAAACCTGAACTTAAGAAGAAATATACAGAGGTTATTGAAGAATATGTAAACTTAAAACATGCAAAGAAATACCAAAAGAAGAGTGTGATAAGAAAGCAGTTTATTATGTCATCATGCAGTTATACGTAACGATAGCGAGAGCACACCAGTTCGTGTCGTGTTTGACGCATCATGCAAGGGTACTAATGGAGTATCACTAAACGACGAACTGCTCGTAGTCCAGTCTTGCAGGAAGATCTTCGCAGTATAGTCTTGAGATGGAGAATGAACGCCGTTTGTTTCGTTTCAGACCTGAAAAAGATGTACAGAATGGTGTTATTAGCTAAAGAACATACGGATTTTCAACGTATACTGTGGAGAAAAGACCCTACTGAAAATATCAAAGAATATCGTTTACTTACCGTGACGTTTGGAACTGCATCTGCACCTTACCTCGCTGTGAAGACGTTGATACAGCTGGCCGAAGATGAAGGTGCCGACTTTCCGATTGCTTCTAAATCCTGAAAGAAGATTTTTACATGGATGACGTTCTGAGTTCATTTGAGGATGATGCTTCAGCCATAGAAGCTAGTGAACAGATGATAAACTTGCTGAAAAGAGGTGGATTCGAATTACAAAAATGGTCATCTAATAGTGCAGAATTCATGAAATCTTGCAAACCTGAAGATCGATTATCAAAGGTACAACTAAATTTAAATATAGACGGAACTATCAAAACTTTGGGTATACTGTGGGATTTAGCAAGAGACGAATTCAAATATGACATTAACTTACCTCCTGTTGTAGACAACACTTTTACAAAACGAATCATTCTATCAGAAATACAAAAACTTTTGATCCCTTGGATGATTGCACCAACCATAGTTATGGCTAAGATCTTGATACAGAAATTATGGTTGAAGAAATTAGACTGGGATGAACAAATTGATGAGAGGCTGATAGAAGAATGGTTAAAAATTAGACAAGACTTCGAAAACGTTAAGAACATTCGTGTCAACAGATGGTTAGGATTTTCTACAAAAGACAGCGAACGGATTGAGCTGCATGGATTTTCAGATGCATCCGAGAAAGCATACGCCTCAGTTGTTTATTGCAGAATAATCAATTTCGATGGCACTGTCACTACAAAACTGCTTGCAGCTCGAACGAGAGTCGCTTCTGTCAAGACAGTTTCAGTACCAAGACTGGAGCTCTGTGGTGCAGTTTTACTTTCAAAGCTCCTTAAACATGTGGCAACTGCAATGCGAATACCTGCATCACAAATTTTCGCTTGGACTGATTCGTCAATCGTCTTATCTTGGCTGTGCGGAGAACCATCGCGTTGGAAACAATTCGTCGCGAACCGCGTCGTCGAAATTCTGGAGAATGTCAAGCACGATCAATGGTTTCATGTTGTGTCTGTCGAAAACCTGCTGACATTGCTTCTCGTGGTGCGCCTCTCTCGAACTTGGAAACTTGCCGCCAATGGTGGGAAGGACCTGAATGGCTAAGTCAACAAGAAATTAAATTTACACGACCGAATGTGACACAAACTGAAATGGAACGGAAAAATGTACAAGTAAATCTAAAGATAGAGGATGAAAAGAAAATTGATTTCGAAGAATTTACTACTCTAAATGAACTTTTAACAGTGATCGTCTACAGTTTAAGATTTTTACACAGCAAGAAGAATCCAGACAGAATAGAGAAACCTATTACTACACAAGAATTAAACTATGCTTTGAAAAAATGCATTAAAATTGAACAGATGAATTTAAAGAAGAAATCGAAGACCTGAAAGCAAATAAGAACGTAAAGAAAAGTAGCAAATTAAAAACACTTAATCCGTATATCGATGAAGATGGTATACTCAGGGTGGCGGAAGATTAAGGAATTCTAACTTACCTGAAGACAGCAAACATCCGATTATCCCGAAAAATAAAAGCAAATTAACTTACCTGATCATCACTGATGCACATAGAAGAACTTTACACGGTGAACGCAGCTAGTTTTGACTTATCTTCGTTCGAAGTACTGGATTCTGCAAGCAAAAAATACAGTTAAAGCACACATTCATAAGTGTTTGATATGTGCTAGGCAGAAAGCACTTGTTAAGACACAACTGATGGAGACTTACCGCAAGTTCGCACAACACCTGCGCGTCCTTTTCAACATAGTGGTGTTGATTTTGCTGGTCCTTTGTATGTACTGATGTCAAAGGGACGTGGAGCTAAGCAGAATAAGGCATATATAGCCATATTTATATGTATGTCCACCAAAGCCATTCACTTGGAGCTTGTTGGTGATTTGACATCTGAGTCTTTCATTGGGGCGTTTCGTCGTTTTGTAGCTCGCAGGGGCAGATGTACACATTTATGGAGTGATCAGGGCAGGAACTTTGTTGGTGCTAACAAACAGCTAGCAGCAGAATTTCAAATCGCACAATTGGAACTCCCTGGTCATTACAAGATAAGTTAGCCTTAGAGGGTACGCAATGGCACTTCATTCCCCCTATAGCCCGAATTTCGGAGGACTATGGGAAGCCGGGGTTAAATCGATAAAATACCACCTACGGCGAATACTCACAGCACATCTGACCTTCGAAGAAATGACCACAACTCTGTGTGACATAGAGGCTTGCCTTAATTCGCGACCTTTAGTTCCGATAGACACTTCTGATCCAGACGCACCGGAACCGTTAACACCGGGTCACTTTTTGATAGGAGAGCCTCCAGTTACTGTACCTACTCCTGATTTACAAAATATTAATTTAAACCGTTTAAATCGTTGGCAAATTACTCAAAAATTGGTAAGAGATTTTTGGCAAAGATGGCAAACTGAATATTTGGCTAGATTACAAACTAGACCTAAATGGCTTAAAAAAGAAAGTGAATTTAATATAGGTGACATTGTATTACTTAAAGATGAACAATTACCTCCTGGCAAATGGTCATTAGGTAGAATAGTTGCCAAGCATCTGTCCAGATGTCGCTGTACCAGAGTATATGGTGTTAGGTACCGTAATGATGTTGTAAAACGTTCTATTAGTAAGTTGTGTGCGTTACCTATCAATGATAAAGATAGTTTGGTTGTTTGATTGCATACATTATTATGTTAACTTTCATGCATGTAAGAATTTGTTATAATTATCAGTGTATTCTTTTGTCTAAGTTTTAATATTTTGTTAACTTTGGTCATATATGTTTGTGAGCATAAATTCTATGAAAATTTAATTGATATCAAACGATTGTAAGTACATGCATGCGTACCATTGTCATCAACCTTTGTATTGTAAGGTTAAGGATATTTTTTGAAAGTCCTGTCGTACTTTGGTGGGCGGCATGTTATGTTTATAGTAAGCTTTATGCATTCATTCATTCTAAGTCCGAGTAAAAACAGTCGCAATAAATTCATCGTCTAAACCACACGCATTTTTCGTTGCACTCCGTACCCTGCTATTCGATAGTCAACCTAATTTTCAAACACCTAAACAACACGCGGTATTTTTCGCAAAGTCAACTTAGTATATGAGGTCTGTGGGAGCGATTACAATATAAATATTACACTAATTTATTTTTATTTCTCATACAAGACGGTTAAAAGGGCTTCTGATGTTTATACATTTACCAAAATTATCAGTTGTACGAAAAACAGCACGTCAAGGTAAAAACTGCGGTATCTTATGCAATTGCAATAAGGTTAAGTTTGCAACAAAAGTGGGTAATTTGATGTGCTGTCGACTGTACATATATTCAAAATTTTATACTCAATCGCAACAAAATAACCCATTCTACTAAGAAGAAGTGATGATTTTTTTTTCTCTTGTAAATGATAAATAACATCCTAGCCTACCCGCGACTACGAACGCTTCAATAGTTTTAAAACGACGGGAATCAAAATAAACCTCCGCGAAAAATATCAGAATTGTGTGTACAAGGACTTATCTAGTGAATGAATATACTACAGTTAAAAAATAGTAGTTGTTATTTTTTCTTTTTGTGATCGGAGCCAAACAGTCACTTCAGTTTGTGTGAAACGGTAATTTCAGGTGACTCGACGGTTTCGAGCGTTGGTGACGCCGAAAGGGTACTTTTTGATTTGTGACTTCCTTTAGAAGATGTCGATGTACTCAACCTCGATCGCGAGCTCTTTCGTCTTTTAGGCCCAACCAGCCTGGTTTGGTTTCGTGCTCTTCAGTCTCATCACCTCGGAAGAAAAAGAATGCCAGCATTAGTGTTGTTATCAACAAAATCATATTTTGGATATGGTAATTATTTACTAAGTTATAGTTTGAATAATTATCTTTGTAAATGAACTGTATGTATTTATGAGAATAAATGTCTTAAAATCTAATTACCATGGAGCCTATTCATTTATTAGAGCATAATTTAAGTAATGGAATAATCCATAAAGATGAAATAAGAAACCAAAAATTTTTGCGCACGGGCGGGACTTGAACCAGCAACCTCTTGGCAAACCGGGCCAAACGCTCTTACCAATTGAGCTACCGTGCTGTTAGTCCGACCCTGCGAAATTTGTGGTTTCTTATGAAACGTCAATTGCGTGACGCTTAGCGCCATCTAGCCGTCTGTTTATGAAACAGATGGCCCAAGCAGTTATTCTTTACAGAATAAATTCAACTTGGAAATTGATGTCGCTTCGCTATCTAATGCTTTAGAATGTTTTTAACACTCACAGTGTCATATTTTATATCCATAAAGATGAAATAAGAACCAAAAATTTGCGCACGGGCGGGACTTGAACCAGCAACCTCTTGGCAAACCGGGCCAAACGCTCTTACCAATTGAGCTACCGTGCTGTTAGTCCGACCCTGCGAAATTTGTGGTTTCTTATGAAAACGTCAATTGCTGCTTTATGGATATAAAATATGACACTGTGAGTGTTAAAAACATTCTAAAGCAATGGAATAATGTTGCAAATAATCCTGAACGCAAGTAAGAGCGCCTATATGGCTCACATGACCGTTGCTAATCAAAAATTCTAGTAAAAGAATTCACAGTTAAACTTGACCTTTTGTAAAACATACATAGCTCTTTCACGGCACAAATGGCCCGATCTAATCGAGGAAAATACATAGCTACTATACATAACTTACATGTACATAACTAATGTACACGTATTCCACAATAAATGAATTTGGTTGATTGATTGACTGACATGGCCACTTCTGCTGCTTTTGAATAATTAAATGTACAGAACTATGGACAAACTTGGCCCAAGTGACACTCTTGGCCGCTACCTAAGGACACACATGGTCCACGCGACACACCTGGCCGCTATTTGAGGACACACTTGGTCCACGCGACACACCTGGCCGCTATTTGAGGACACACTTGGTCCATGCGACACACCTGGTCGCTACATAAGGACACACTTGGCCATGCGACACACCTGCCGCTACTTAAGGACACACTTGGTCCACGCGACACACCTGGTCGCTACATAAGGACACACTTGGCCCATGCGATACACCTGGCCCGCTACTTAAGGACACACTTGGCCCACGCGACACACCTGGCCGCTAAAACTACTTTGTAAAATCTGACACTATGGTCTTTATTTCAAGTAATATATTGAATGAGTTCGAATGTATATTAATTTAAAATAAAAGTGTATATGAATTTTAATTGGGTTGAATTGGCAATAAGGCATTTACCTAAAAATGCCTTTATCACAAGTCATATCAAATGGAATTAAAGTGAAAGAAAAATGATTCTAATTTAATTTACTTGAGTTGGTTTAATTGAACTCAGTTAAATAAATAAATAAAAAACTCAGTATTGTTTAACTCACTTACATAATCAATGGGTGTATTAACAAATTAAATACCCTAAAGGGCACTCAATTCAAGCCATATAACAAACGAAATTGAATTGAAATGATTCGAATATTTATAATTAAATTGGATTGAATTGGTTGAAATTTAACACAATTGATTAAAAACACACAATTGTTGAACTCACTAACATAGTTTATAAGTCTGTTAACAAATTATGAATGCAAAGTCTGAAATAAAGATTTTTTTTATTGTAGGTATAATCATTTATGAACACAAAAATATTAGCCCTAGAACAGTTGCAGGTTGAACGGTTATTCTCAATCTACTAAACATAGCTACCTACAATAGGCAATGACATGATAATATTTAATACCTATTTCTTTTCGTATTTCCTATTCGGATGGAGGAACTACTGAGGTCATTTATTATATTTAGCTATTTAGTTGCACGTACTCGTGTCTCGTATCCACTGAACATTATCAAGGAGTAGCCTTGACCAAATGGTCAGTTAGAAACTTAACACAATTTTATCAGGATAGTATCGCTACAGTCTACTTACCATAGCAGAATACTATCCCAACAAACTGATCAATTTTAAGGAAAAGCTTGTACTTTACGTAAACTTATTCATAAGCGATTAACAAATAAAGTATAATAAAATATTCTTATATTCGTATAGTATAAAAATAATAATAATAGTACGTACGTACCCTTTGTGAGCTGAAGGTTTCCTCTTCCACTTCCGACGTGTCGTGAATCAAACTCGCTTGAGTTTATAAAGTTCTTTATTCGATCAACGCACTTATCTATGATACAAATCACTATCTCTAGCCACATTAATAATTATAAATACATTTTAACATAGGTTCCTTCCACCAACCTTTCGCTTCGGCGGTCAGTACTAGACTGACTCGCCTCTCGATTGCACTACGCAAGCCAGAAAATAAGAAGGGAAGGGGCAGCCAGTGTTGCATCTTTTTAATAGCGATAACGTTATTCGATAAAGTAACAATACTCGTTTTTATAGAAATAACTTTAACTGTTATTATAATGAGTTTAGATTACAACAGGGCTACTGATTGAGTCTAAATACAAAAATCATCACAGTATTTACTTAGTTAGAATTATTTAGATATACCTATTATAATAAACATAGCTTGTAATATAAAGTTCTCATAGATCTTTATATTACATATAAATCATATATTTACACTATTTACATAAGAACTAACCTACTTATTACAATACACTTACTAACTAATTACAACTACACTTACAAACTAACTAACTTACGCGTAGCTACCAAGTTGAAATTATATTACATATAACAATTTATCGCGCGCGCGTAGCTATCGCGGCGCGATCTAATGGAGTCGCCGCTTACGGCAGTCCAAGCTGCGCGTCACAGCGGCGGCACTATACTGGAGCCGCTATCAGTCCGAACATAGCTAATACGCGGAGCGCACGCCACTCGCCCGCCTACTGTACCTATCGGCTCGCGCGTATTTTATTACCGATCTTGCGTGTTATCATTTCGTCCATACACCTTCTGCATACAACTAGGGGCAAACACCCTCGCCCCTAAAAAGGAATTTAACACTTCCATTTTTATGACGGTCATTACTTCATTTTGAAAACTGGCCTATTATAAAACAACAGATTTAGTTTAAATTTACTAAGTCCAGGTAACTCACTTAAACAAAGGTTTGGATTTCAGTTCAAACCGACTGCTAAGCGGGCAATGCGGCTAACAACTCGTATCGCTAAATCTGCTCGCGGAATGAGCCAAATACCCGTTAGCCTTATTATTTGGCTGTGCCGCAGCAGTACCGCGGTGTCGCCGCCGATTAGAGTTATTTATACTGTAATTATTGATAGTTAAGCCTTAATCAACTGTTGCATGTTGACTCTTCGCACATTTAAAAAAATTAAACAGACTTCATATTTATTTGATTTATAGAACTGGCTTCTAAAGCGAATCTTTAAAAAGATCTATTTTTAAATCTGTGACGTTTTAAAGTTCGAAATTGCGTAAAGATGAAATAAGAAACCAAAAATTTGCGCACAGGCGGGGAAAATTTTTTGGTTTCTTATTTCATCTTTATGAATATAAAATATGACAATGTGAGTGTTAAAAACATTCAATGATGCGGTTAAACTGCAAAGAATATGTCACACATGCAGCGTTTTAATATCTGCTCCCAAATTAAATGAGATACGGTTTGCAATCAACTCACCTTGATCAAAAAAACAGTATATCTGTCAGGTCCTTAATTAATATAATAATTGTCATATCAAGCAAAGTGTTGTATTCGACACAGCTGTTGGCGCGCCGCCAGCGAGCTCTCCATTATGATGCGCTTACAATCCATCGGAGATTTGCGTTTGTTACGGCCGTATCACTTATTATTTTGCTGTGAAACGATGCATCGTCCTGACGTGATACTGCGCTGTGACTTGAGTTATGGGAACGGATTACTTTAACAGTCTGAATGAGACACTTTATGTCAGAAGAAAATAGAGCGCATTTTCGTGAAGTTACTTCAATCGTATGCATTAGTTAAGAGTACCTTATTAACCTAGTGCTACAAAATCAGGACTCTGTCAGGTTGTGCCACTGCTATTAGAAATTCACAGAGCGAACCTGCATATTATTTACTATACAACCAACTCATCATTAAGTAATTTTACTTACTTCTGTCTGTTATTTTTTCTATTCAATCTACATTGAGCTATATCATCTATACTAATATTATAAAGATGAAGAGTTTATTTGAAAGCGCTAATCTCAGGAACTACTAGACCAATGTCGTGCCGTGTTGCACGAAAACGCTGAAATTAATGGTGTTTAATGTTGGTTCTACTATTCGAAATGCAAGTATCGAGCTTTCTTCATTTCCAAATCCTAAATCAACATTTTGCTTACAAAGCTTTTTCTCAGGAATAAATATGTACTAGTGCCATGAAAATGAATAGCACAAAGTCAAAAGCACCGTATTACGTTTCAAAAAGGAGGAGGTTATCAATTCGACTGTATGTTTTTTTTTGTATCTATTTGTCGACCGATTCGGAAATGTTTTCGTCTACCTAGAGGGTATACCTTCTAGTTGGTCCCATTTTTGCCAATTTAGGATCTGATGATAGGATCTTGGTGTAATCGAGGAAAACCCTTAAATTTTAAGGCACATTGTGTTTTTTTTACTAGAATCTTAATGTTGACGTGTTGTTACGTCTGATGATCAACATTTGTGGAGCTGAGCTGATGGTGGAACTCCTTAACGCTTAGGAGTTCAGTAATAATAATGACAGAACTTATGATAGGTAATTGTGGCTTTTAAAAGAACATAGTCATTAAGTGCAACTTCTCCCCCCCCCCCCTCTCCTGTAATCACTAAAAATTAAGAAATAAAATTAACTTTTAAAATGTAAAAACCGACCTCAATACCAAAATGCACTAAAAAATTTTAAATAAACTTTTAACCCTTGAAAGGAAAGGAAGCCATTTTAGGCAAACAATTTCTTTTGGAGTCAGTGCCATCACATTGGCCATCAAGCATCAGCAATCAGGGCACCGACTTTTCTTTTCAAGGGTGAAAAGTTTATTTAAGACTTTTTAGTGCATTTTGGTTTTGAAGTCGGTTTTTAATTTATTAAGTTAATGTTACCTTTACTATGTTGTTTGAGTAAGTGTTTTCAAAATAGCGATGCAACTGGCTAAAGTTGCGGATGTATGACATCTCACAGCATAATTAAGTTATTCAAAGCTACAGTCCGCAAGTGTCTGACAATCGCGAGGATTACGGAAGCTTCCTTGTTTGCGGGAGTAGCCTCTATTCGGAGTTAATTATATTTACTGTTTGTGCTGGTTTACAATATTTCCGTCGTAAATTAAAGCTCGAAACCGCAACAAAGTTTGTCAAAACAATATTGGAAGTACTCAGTTTATTTATTTCAATGACCACTGCGCACCACAAATTTGAATGCTAACATCCGGTATATGCTCGTATGTTGTGTTAAATTAGGTGTTACACACTACTATGGGATGTGTTACATCACACATCAATCGTCGACAACAACCACAATAATGATGAGCTTCGTATGAATACAGTTTAAAATATAGTGTCAAATAGGGTAGATGTTTATAAAGTGAACTCATTTTGATGGGTTATGGGTGAAACACATGAACGATTGGTTTATTAATTGCCGATTGTTTTTATTGCGTAGCACAGAACAGCAGACACGTAAAGTACAAGTACAAAGAGAAAAATCATAGACAAGAGGAATTGACATTATTGACAGATGTCAAATTTGACATATAAAGATTAACAAGTTTGTTTACCGTGATTTACCAACACATTTTGGGTAGTAAGTATAGACATAAAAGTAATTTATCTGTGGTACTAAAATGACATAAAAAAACCGGCCAAGTGCGAGTCGGACTCGCGCACCGAGGGTTCCGTACAAACCTGCAAGGTTTACAAAGTTGCGTTTTTGCGTTGACTTAGTTTTTTTTTTCACGGGTTAAAGGCAATTAGATCTAAGTATTTGATATGAATTTCAACTTGATAGCTCTACGCGTTCATGAGGAAAAAAAGTAATAAGTTTATATTTATTAAAAAATATATATTTTGTAATGTAAACTAAAAATTAAGGTTTTCGGAATTTTTCCTTTTTGTGTGCTATAAAACGTTGCTTTATGCCAAATTTCAAGATTCTAGGTCGACTGGAAGTACCCTTTAGGTTTTGATTCCCTTGCGAGTACTTGCGAGTTTCAAAATATGCAGCTGAAATTGCTGTTTCTTTGATTGCGTTGACATAGAAATTTGATTTTATTACAGCTTAAAGGTATTATAGACCTGAGTATTGGTATGAATTTCAATTTAATACCTCTACGCGTTTATGAGGAAATGGGTAGTAAGTTTAAAATTATTAAAAAAATATATATATGTGATGTAACTAAAAATTTATGGTTTTCGTAATATTTCCTTTATCTATGCTATAAGACGTTGCTTCGTACCAAATTCAAGATTCTGAGTTCACGGAAAGCACCCTGTAGGTTTTGATTCCCTTGCAAGTGTCGAAAATTTGCGGCATAAACGGCTGTATCTTTTGATTGCGTTGCTTAGAAGTTTGATTTTTTCACAGCTTCAAGGGACAGTAGACCTGAGTAATTGATATAATTTCAGCTTCATACCTTCACGCGTTCCTGAGAAAAAGGGTCTTGACAGACGGACGGACGGACGGACAGACGGACAACAAAGTGATCCTATAAGGGTTCCGTTTTTTCCTTTTGAGGTACGGAACCCTAAAAAGATAAAGATATTACAGGCCACGTCTAAATACGTGTGATATGAAAAGACAATTATTTGCAAGCGTTATTTCTCGAATCATTTTAAATGTATTTTTATATCGTGATTAAGGATGATATTACGCAAATAAAAATAAAAAAAGCTATATATTATTTCAGTCGTTTTACAAATAGGTATGTATTGTTCTAAAACCCTTTATATCTGTAACCACTGACGCTTAAATGAATAACAATAAATTGGAATCACCGACTGCGTTACTGAATCAATAGCCGTAACACTAACCCATTCCGCGGTGGCACTAAACCAACGCTAATCTGGGTTTAGAGCATAGTTAGTGCGCTCTGAGTGCAGCGTGTGATCCCTTCAACTGTGTGCACCCAAATAGTGCTAGACGCAGGGACTTGCACGTATTAATTGCTCTGTTTGTCGCCTGTACTTTGTCAATCCATCTTCGGTTGCATTAGGCCCGTGAGTTGTCCCCCTCGAATGGAGCACGCCTTGTCGTGGCGTGGGGGCTCAGTAGCCTTTCGCCATCCAGCGGCGGGTGAAGCCAAGATGCTCCGTGGAGAGTGCCGCTGCGTCTGTTCCCGTATCAGGCGGCAGTGGCACTAGTGAGTCGCATCTGTCTCGCATCGAGCGGCGGCTCACTATAAGTTGTTTGACTCCCGGCACCCCTCTGGTTAAGCAGAGGAGGCAGGGGATGTCCCAGGACTTTGGTCCTCTGGGCGAGCTCGGCGTGCATTTGCCGTCGGGCGTGGATCGCCTCGTCGGGAGGGTCTCGGATAGACGGTGTAGGGACACCTCTGTCCAATCACCAGGGATCCTCCTGAAGCGCCAGTGTGCCGACTGGAGTGAGATCACCCCACTCCGTGAGACCCGCCCTCCTGCTAGAGGGTGGACGTTGTTGCTGGCAAGGGCCGTGGGACTGTTGAGACACCGCGGCCCCTGCTGTCACAGCAAACAAACACGGCGGGCGTCGTCAGGTTTTAGTGGGTATGCCCGGGGGCGAATCCGGAGGAGTCCCACACACGCCCCTCCGTTCCCCGACGGAGAGGTACGGTGCGTAATCTGCATTTCCTGATGTTAAAAAAAAAGGCCCGTGAATTGTGGCTTAGTGTTTACATGCAACTATACAAGAATTAATAGAAAAATCAGCTTTGCAACTTCAATTACCCACAATAGTTATGTACATGGTATATTAAAAGTGTACTATATAAATAAGTTAATAAAAAATAATAAATATGCGCCAAACAAAATACCATTATCCGGTTTCGTGATTAAGATTTTTTTTCCTTGTGTTTGCGAAGTACCAGACGACGATCATGACGAAGGCGTCTTCCATATATTCTTTAATACATATGACATCCATGAAGGTACAAATATTCACGCTAATCACACAAACATATGCCCATTGTGGGATTTGAACCCGTTTATACTTATAAAATCATGACACAACAATAAAAGGGATTGCAGGTATCACAAAACTATGTAAGCATGAAAAATGATCGAAGGATAAATAAATATAGATAAGAATTCAATATAGACAATCGAAGGGATGTCATCAAAGTTAAAAAAGCATGATGGGATCGTATTCTTATTTCACTCTAAGTCTCGGCATAAAAAAGTGGACCCGTCCAAATTACATAAACGGCTTCGGAAGCGGCTGCAGTCGAAATACGGACACTTGGGCCCGTGATTATCCCGGCTTTGGGCGCGAGATTGTCTTTGCGTTGCGAAGCATTTAGGCTTTGCAGAGTGCCTAGCAAGAACAGCCAACTAGTTTATTCTAGTACAAATATTTTGCGGTCAGATTAATGCAACCTTAATTATATCAATAAAAATACACAACGTTGAGTATGTTCAAATAGACAGTCGGTTACTTTCTATCTAGACTATTAAAGGAAGACAAGTTTTGATTTGATTTACTATGAAGTTTATTATATTTAAATCTCTATGAATTCGATCTCGGTGTTCCTCTACGAGATCGAATGAGAGAGATCGAGAGTGATCAGAAACGAGGAGATACGTAAAAGAACTAAAGTAACGGACATATCCCTACGAATCAGTAAGCTCAAGTGGCAGTGGGCAGGGCACATAGCGCGAAGAACTGATGGCCGTTGGGGCAGAAAAGTTCTAGATTGGAGACCTTTCGACCAAAAGCGCAGCGTGGACCGTGTTAACATCGCGGATCACACTGGATGGAGACCGCTTGTGATCGGTCGGGTCTGTGGAAAGCTGTGGGGCAGGCCTATGTTCAGCAGTTGACATCCTTTGTCTGATAATGATGATGATGAAATCATTATGAAATCAAAGTTGGCTGTTAAAAACCCAGTTCAAAATAAAATTTAGTACCGTCAGTTGGAATATACTTACCTACTTGTTCAAATGAATAATGAAACATCTCGTTACGAATTCACGTTTTAGAAAAATCCGTGGACAAACATACACTTACAAAAATTTGCAGCCGTTTTTAAGCCTCAATAGAACCACATACTCAGATATTATCAAATGACAACGATGTCATATACAATATACGAATAGTCAACGTTTTTTTTTTGAAATCGTAAAAAAGTGGCCTGTTTTTGTTGGGCTACGAAATCCATGTTAAGGCGCATCTAAACTATTCTATTATCTCCGAAATAGCGGTGTTACAGCAATGCGGGATTTTTGGTCTACCTTCGATAACGGGGCTTAAGGTCAATAAAGAGTACCATTTTTTTGCGTTTTCATCTGACGCTGTTATCAACGATATTGTGATTGATGACCCATTCTCGTGCGGTATGCGCTTGCTACGTTCTATTGTCACAGGAAGGTTGGGCAAAATGATAACAGTTTTATGCAAAGACCATTTTCTTTGCTAGTCATAATTTTATATTTAATATTTTTTTATACATTTAAAAATAATTTAAGTGAATAACATACATTTACTGTTTGATTTAACCATGCTAAACCATGAATTACTGTGTTTATCTTACTTTAAAATTATTATTATTATTTAAACTTTATTGCACTGTAAGTTGTACGATTGGCGGACTTGATGCCTAGTGGCATTCTCTACCAGTCAACCACCTGGTAATGCAGAGAGTTTAATAAGTGGCGGAATATTAATAATATGTTAGAAGAGTGGTAAGAAAAAGAAGTAAAATGCACTAACATAAACATACATACTAATATTACACAAATATATAATAGGATACATAAGCAAAAGAATAATAAACATACAAAGAATACAAATGTATTATTTCGGTAAAAAGGAATGTCAAGATTGTCTACAATATTCGACAAGAAAAATAAACACACTTTAGGTACTAGCGGTAATTTGGTAATTTTGGATTTCCTGTAAAATATTTGAACCCAAAACACTTAAGTTCGTTGAAAGTAAGAGGCCATAAACCATAGCGGTTAGCGCAAGCGCGTGTTGTACTTAGGCTGCGAAAATTATTTTGGTGCGGAGTTATTTAAAACTGTGATAGCTTCTAAGATATTTATTGAAATGAAATGATGTAAAGAGCAGTTTTCCTCGATAAATAAGCTGTGCAACACATATATTTTTTCAAATCGGTCCAGTAGTTCCTGAGATTAGCGCGTTCAAACAAACAAACAAACTCTTCAGCTATATAATATTATAATAGATAAATCAAAACAATTAAAAATAAATTAGACTTAACGGTGACTTAACTTAGACGGGTGGAAAATAGCTTTTCCATTCTAGGGTGGAAAATAATTTAGTTTTAATTGCTACGATTAGACACGCAGTTAAAGATAATTTAGTCATTAATATATATAGAATATTATTAAAACAAAAAAGCTTTCTATATTTTTATGATTAGCTAAACATTAAAAGCATGTTTATTGTGGTCACTGATTTTAAAAATTTACAATTGCTCTAATTTTTATCAATTTAAAATCTACAAATGTAATATATGGTCGCCCGCCATAAAAAGTGACACTTTTTTTTTTCATTTTAAATTGTCATATTTTGTCCGTCTTTGTCGATATATATTTTTAGTTCGGTCGATTATTGCACAGATTATTAAGCAGGTGAAAGCGACTTGCCACGATTTTGTTGTTCATTAATTTTCTTACTCACTCCCACCTTTAGCTGTCACTCATAGCGCTATCTCATGAGCAAAATTGAACCTGGAATTGACATAACCTGTGGTAGTTTTGGTGACAAGTTTAAGGTTGCATTCATCTACTATTATTATTGTATGTGAGAAAAAATCGATCGATATTTTTAACAATGATTTGAATATTTCACATCGTTCGCTTTTTATGTACCTACTCTGTTGTCTTTCGTGCCGTTACTGTCCTTCTAATCGTATGTTTTAACAAACTGATATGTGTAGAAAAACTTGACGTTTCATGTCTCGCCAAACAACTTGATATCTCATCATCGTCACAATCACACAGCTGAATTTATTTATGTTTCCTCGCAGTCGAAATGAAAACTAGTATGTTTAACTCGGGTGAAAGCACCCATTTCACTCTCGAATATTAGCGCTCTCACTCCGTTCGAGCGCCAAAAACATCTCGAGTGACACGGGTCACTTTCTCCCCTTGTATAACAATCTACTAGTTCCTGGCAGGTTCTGGTCACATTTGTTTTAGAAAAGAACTAAAAAGTTAATTTGTAAATCGAATGTTATTAAAATACAGAAAATAATCTATGCGGATAGGCGCTGGTCACATAGACTTTAGAAAAGAACTTTAAGAAAATAATATACACCGACAGGTATGTCAGATAGATTAACGCAAACAAAGATTAAGTCAGAAGAACTATTTATAAAAAACTAAAGAACACTATTTGCCGATACAAACAAAACTAATAGCAATAGATGTGGTAATAACGTAAGTTAGATCGCGATAAGGCCAGGGTTACTCAAAATGTCACTGGTCTGGAAGTTAGTTCAAAATTTCACCAGTACAAAGTATAAAACTAAATAATTGTGCGAATCTTAGAGAAGTGCAAGTATTTCGACAAGTCTATTTTTATTACGTTATAAGTTAAAATAAATAGTATGAAGTCAGTGGCGAGTTTTTATTTTATAACAAAAGCCCAAGTTCAAACACTCTTAATAGGTAAGTACACATATATAACATATGTATTACAAGGACTCATCATTACGAACAGTGAGGTCCGCTCCTTAGGCTAGAAAAGCATTTCTTTCTTCATCTCATGACTTTTCTACATCTTAAAACTATATAAAACTATGACGAAAAAATACGTTTTCATGTTTTGTGGCATGTTAATTAATAGTAATATTTTTTTATTCCATATGCTTTTGATTAGCAACTGTTTGAAATAAACTCCAGCTTCACATTTAACTCACACAGAATTTTTAATGAGCCGAACTTCTGTTTGCGAAACTTTAATTTTAACTCACGTGCGTCGTCGAAATAGAAACTAGTAACGTGTCACTGTCAGCTGCGGCCGGAACTGTTTTGAGTTGAGCCACACAAGTTATTTATTCACGGTACCACTACATCAAGCAAAGTTAATGTCTGTTGAAATGGCAATGGCTTAACAATTAAGTGCCTAACTATGGTAATACATAAGTGCTTTTTTCAAAGTATTAAAAAGTTGTTTTCCATAAAGTCTTACAGACTTGGCTAGACTCCTACTGTTTGGAATATTTATGTGCTAATAGTGTTGGAAAGGTAAATAAAATAACCTTAGGTATTATGCACAATCTGCAAAGGTTTTTGGAGGCTTTCGTATCCAAATGGCAAAAAAACCCTTAAGGTTTCGTCAAATCTGTCTGTATGCCTGACTGTACGTTCGGAGTTCACAGACACTTTATTCTGAAACTAATAGTGCAACACAGTTGAAAATCGGTAGGTAGGTTTATCCCTTTAACCGATTTACAATTCCCATACCAAAAAAACAAAAAATAATACCATTTGGTAGTTTTTAAGTCAGCACATTTTCAACAACCGCAAATACAACTTTGTCCTGCATACATACACTATAAAAACAAAGTTATTTTTCAGTTAAGAAATATTGTGGTAATTTGACTAAGCGAAAGTAAGTGGACCCTCATTCAGTTAAAGTTGTCACGGAACCCTCATACGCGAATCCGACTCGCACTTGGCTGGTTTTTAAATCTGCTGTCATGTATTTTTTGGTAAATAGTTACTAAAACGCCGTCTCAAGTAGAGAAACCAAAAAAATGACGTTTTTTTTATTCTATTTTTCGCGAGTATTTTTGACATATGGTTCTTGCTGTGGGTACAACCTTCATATCGAATTGTTTTATGTAGGTACCAGTAATTTACATTTTGAAGCAGTTTGTTTGTTTGTTGCGAAGGAATGGCCTAAAATGGCTTTTGTAAAAAGCAACAGTGTCAGAAAAAATATACAAGAAGCGTCTTAAGCTCTATCTATCTATACTTATAATATGAAGCTGAAGAGTTTGGTTGTTTGATTGAACATGCTTATCTCAGGACCTACTAGATCGATTTGAAAAATTATTTTTGCTATGGATAGCTTAATTATTGAGATGTGCGACGGGAGTTGTGGAGCAAACTCAAAACGGACGAAGTCGGGGACCGTAGTACACTATAAAAACAAAAAAATATAGTTATCTATTTGTTTCTCCAATTATGTATTTGTCGTTCATATCAAAATACCTGAACGTAAATTCTTACGACATTCACCCTTATTTGAATCAAAACAACAACAAAGTCACCCACAACACAACACATATTGGGCTCAGTCGTCAGCTTTCTATAAATATTTATAGGTTGAATCAAGTCAATTGAAACAGGCTTCCGAAGTAACTCGAAGTCGGATTGTTAACCATATCGGAAACTTCGTAACTTGCCGCTGATACAAGAGGTATATAAGTGTGGCGACATCACGTGACATACGTTCGCATAGTACCACGACCTGCGCCGGACTGTGGAGCGCACTGATCTACTGAAGCCCACAATGTTAAGTACGAAGAAGGTAGATGATAAATAATTGTTTCTGTATACCCTACAAATTATGTATTTTTATGTTGAGTGAAACAGATGTATGTGTTCGTCCTTCCTCTAAAATGCTCTAGTTTTGTATAAAAGTAGATCATTCCTAAAATAAAGGACATTACTGATTTGGACCTCGTTTAACTTTTACCTTCGCCACATACTTACGGAGCACCCTTTCACATTGGTGACCCCGACTGAGTTGAACAGCAATCCAGGTCCAGCTAGAATACATTTAATCATCATGGTCAACAACGAGGCAGGAGAATCACACGACTCTACACCCGTCGTGCCACCTACGGTTATCTCTGTGATGCAAGAGCAGCCAGAACTATCGGGAGTTTCGGTCGGCCTTCGTATACCACCTATATGGCGAGACAAAATGAGAGGCTGGTTCGCACATTTTGAAGCTATTATGCAGTCGCAGAAGAAAGGAGACCAAGCAATGTACGAGCTTGTACTAGGACAACTAGAACGCCAGGACGTCGACGAAATATACGACATTTTACTGCGACCACCTGAGGAAAACAAGTACTTGGCTATCAAACAGCGCCTTCTGCAAGTTTATGAAGACTCCGAACAGAAAAACGTCCAACGCGTCATAGCCGGCATGGAACTTGGCGATTTAAAGCCATCACAGCTTTTGAGACGCATGCAGAACCTGGCCGGCGATCATCTATCTACCATCACGCTACGAGGAATGTGGCTCAACCAACTGCCAAACTTTATAAGCTCTATAATAGCTATCAGCGAAAAGACTAGTCTCAGCGAAGTTGCACTTATGGCTGATAAGATGATGGATCAACACTCACAGCGTGAAATATCTGCTATTCATCAACGCCCTAAGCAGACAGCTTCGTCTCAACCTGAAGCATGTGCTATCGACTACCAACAGGCTTCATCATCGAAATACTCACGTACGCTGGAAGATAAGATTGACAAACTAACAAAGGCAATTACTCAACTTGTCACGAGCAATCACCAACGTGGACCTTTGCCCTACCGCAACCGGAATCAGAGGCAGAACAGGCAAGCATCTCCATCAAACAACCGCAACCAGTCAGTCAATAGAAGCCGTACGCCCAGCAACTCACCATATTGCTACTATCACCATAAGTTCGGTCAAAACGCTAAAAAATGTGCAGAGAACTGTACTTGAAGAAAAGCACATCGGAAAACTAGAGAGAGCGTTGGCAGAGACGGGTACCAGCGCATCAGAATACTCACACCGTCTTTTCGTTACCGACAAGAAAAGCAAGTTAATATTTCTCATCGATACCGGTGCGAATATCTCTGTAATTCCGAATAGGACTGGCCAGCAAATGAAACCGACTAAGTTCACTTTGTACGCGGCCAACAACTCTACTATACCTACCTATGGAGAAAAGACGCTAGAGTTAGACTTGGGCCTACGTCGTCCATTCCGCTGGAACTTTATCATCGCAGCAGTCAGTAAGCCGATTATAGGCGCTGACTTTCTAAAACACCACAAAATACTTGTCGACATCGTGGGTAGACGCCTCACAGATAAAGTCACGAATTTATCAGTGAAGACATCGATTTCTACCTACCCCACATCAACAATCAGGAGCATCGACTGCAACCACAAATATCATTAAATACTGGCAGAATTTCCTGATATTACCCGGCTGTCTACAATTAAAGAAACACCAAAACACAGCGTCGAACACTATATCGAGACCAGTGGCCCGCCGTTGTACTGCAAAGCAAGACCAATACCACCTCATTGCTACGCTACTGTAAAGAAAGAATTTGAAGTCATGATGGAGCAGGGCCTATGCCGACCTAGCAAAAGCCCTTGGGCTAGCGCACTTCACGTAGTACCCAAAAAGAACGGCGACATCAGAGTCTGTGGAGACTACAGGCGGCTAAATGCGATAACCAAACCTGACTGCTACCCCGAAACCACGCCTGAAAGATTTTACCTACCAGCTGAATGGAAAGAAAATCTTCTCCACCATCGATTTGAACAGAGCGTATCAACAATTGCCAGTATTCAGCGACCACATTGAGAAAACGGCAATCATAACACCATTCGGACTATACGAATTTCCGAGAATGTGCCCAGGACTGAAGAACGCTGGACAAACCTTCCAACGGTTCATCCACCAAGTGCTACAAGGCCTAAATTACATCTATCCGTTCATTGATGACGTTTTAATAAGCTCAGAAAATGAAGAATCGCACATACAACACCTACGCACTGTTCTTAGCAAGCTAAATGAATACGGAATCACTATAAATCCTGCCAAGTGCACACTGGAGTACCAGAAGTCAAGTTTCTCGGCTATACAGTATCGCAACATGGCATCAAACCACCCGAAGACAAGGTCAGCGCAATCAAGTCGTTTCCACGGCCGCACACAATCGAAGAACTGCGACGATTCCTTGGCGCCGTCAATTTCTTCAGAGATGCACTTCCACACGCCGCATCTATACAAGCTCCACTGAACGCGTATCTACACGATAGTAAACGCAAAGATAAAACACAGATCACCTGGACTACACAAGCGATAGAAGCATTCGAAGCCTGTAAAGTTAGCCTACAAAACGCAGCTTTACTCGCGCACACCGTCACTCGACGCGCCAATCGCCCTAATGTGTGACGCATCTAACATATGTGCCGGAGCCGTACTGCAGCAATATCAAAACGGCAAGTGGCAACCACTGGGCTACTTTTCCAAGAAGTTTTCGGACACCCAGCAGCGATACTCAACGTATGACCTAGAACTGCTATCCATCTACATGGCAGTCAAACATTTTCGTAAAATGTTTGAAGGCAGACAACTAATTATCTACACAGATCACAAGCCTATCACGTTCGCTCTGCGCAAGAAAACATCGGACACTGAAACTCCACGTCGCACCCGCCAACTCTTATTTATCAGCGAGTTCACGAGCGACATACGTCACATAAGTGGGAGCGAGAACACTGTTGCCGATTCACTCTCGCGCATCGAAGAAATAAACTGTCCGAGTACCTGAGTTGAACTACGAACAACTTGCTATGGCTCTAGAAAACGATAAAAACTTGCAATCAATGACGAAACAAAGCCATCTGCATTTTAAGAAAATTCTACTAACCGGTACCGACAACAAAATATACTGTGAAATATCAACTGCAAACATCAGACCATATTTACCTCAAGACTTTCGTCGTATAGCATTCAACGCCGTTCACAACTTAAGTCATGCAGGCATTCGCACGACACGGAAGATGCTTACTGAAAAATACTTCTGGCCTTCAATGAATGTTGACATCAGTAACTGGACCAGAGCGTGTATACCATGTCAACGGACTAAGATACAAAGACACACGAGCAGCAGCTTTTCTACGTTTCAACAAGCAGACAGATTTCAACATTTACATGTTGACATCGTCGGGCCGTTACCTCCATCACAACATGGTCACAGATACCTACTTACAATGATCGACAGGAAAACTCGATGGCCTGAGGCTATACCTCTTCACAATATAACAGCAGAAACAATCGCAAGACACGTTTATGGAGACTGGATCGCTCGCTTTGGCTGTCCTTCCACGCTGACGAGTGATCAGGGACGACAGTTCGAAAGCCAGCTGTTCACCAACTTAACAAAACTGCTTGGCATCGATAAAACAAGAACAACTGCCTACCACCCGCAATGCAACGGAATCGTTGAACGTTGGCACCGATCACTCAAAACAGCACTAACAGCAAACCTGCAAAACCGCAACTCTAAATGGTTAGACGCCTTGTCCACTGTCTTACTAGGCCTACGAGCCGCTACAAGAAACGACACCGGAGTAAGCGCTGCACAGTTAACCTACGGATCTAGCCTAAGACTACCGGCGGATTTTTTCAATATAAACACCCCGATGACCTCACAACAACCAATGGACTATACTTTCGTCGATCAACTACGTCAAACTATCAACGAGTTCAAGTCGTCAGAATCGCAACGGCAAAACACTAAAACATTCGTGCACAAAGATCTCCAATCCTGCGAAAGTGTTTTCCTGCGCATTGATTCCGGCCGTAAATCACTGCAAGCTCCATACGAAGGGCCGTATCCAGTACTACGGCGCGATGACAAAGTGTTTCGAATACAACTTCCCGAGCGTGAAGTCAACGTATCCATTGACCGGCTGAAACATGCATACACATTGAAAGAAGACGATTCCTATGGCAGCACTAGCACAATGAAGACGAACACGAAGACTTCTTCGAACACTGCAACAATGAAACAAACACGATCCGGAAGAATAGTGAAACCAGTCGTACGCTTCGCTTGAGGGGGTGCTATGTGGCGACATCACGTGACATACGTTCGCATAGAACCACGACCTGCGCCGGACTGTGGGAGCGCACTGATCTACTGAAGCCCACAATGTTAAGTACGAAGAAGGTAGATGATAAATAATTGTTTCAGTATACCCTACAAATTAAGTATTTTTATTTTGAGTGAAACAGATGTATGTGTTCGTCCTTCCTCTAAAATGCTCTAGTTTTGTATAAAAGTAGATCATTCGTAAAATAAAGGACATTACTGATTTGGACCTCATTTAACTTTTACCTTCGCCACATACTTACGGAGCACCCTTTCACAATAAGCAAACTTCCTATTAAATATATTGGTTTACGTATCAGTAAGCTGGAACAAAACTAATTATTTCAAAGTAATTTGGTTCAACATTTTAAACTGCTCCGTTATAATGATTTTTATGATTTAAAAGGAGTACGCTATTAGTAAGGAAAATTTATTGATTAATTCTTTACTCGTTATCACGTCAAAGCAATTAGTATGCTGAGTTTGACAGAATATTTTTGAAATAGGTAAAAACGAAGTATTTGCTGAGCTGAGCGAACAGTTGACTTACTCCTTGAACGCCACTGTTATTTTAATAAGGGTGAATTCGATCAATTACTAGTTTTCCGAGGCTACAAACATTTTCCATTGTTCCATCTACTGTTCTAGAATATCGCGTTTATACGGAAGTAGCCCTTAAATCCTCAGTGCTGCGTGAAATAAGAGCTAATCCAAGTGGAACGTAATGACGTCCACTTTCCATATAATTTATGTCACATTAGAATGTTTTGTGAAATTCAAAACTTTTGGCAGCTCAATACTTTGTCCACGGTATTATATTCGACATTGTTTATTTGACAGTATTTTGAGATTAACATAATACTGCTTTGGTGCAGAATAAATTGTAAAATAAAATAATAAAGTACAATCATTCATTCTGTTATGCGGTTTTAGTAATTCCTATTACAATTTGACGTCAATAAACGACTTTGACTTGTTCGAGTACATTATCGAGGAATAAAATTATTCTTCGTATTATATAGTTACGCGCTTGTGAGCCTATGTTTGGTCGAATCCAACTTTAGTGGCTAAGTGTGTCATACATCTTGTAGGCTATAAATAAAACTATGTAAGAAAGTAAATAAAGTTTTTGAGGTGTCTTTTCCAAAGATGCAGTAGGGTTGGCAGACAGAAGAACTTTACTACCTCAAAGTCAATATTAGTAACCCAACGCATGAAACTTAAAGATGGACCCTTAGATAGGATTAGCGAACTTAACTAATGAATATTCATGTACCAACTTTTAATATCAGATTAAACTGTAGCTAAGCTAAGCTAGATTTGCAGTATTTAAGGGAACTTCTAACTCGATGTTTGTTACTAGGTAATCCAAACACCGATTTGGTACTTATTTTCCTATTTGGGGTTTAAGACAAGTTAAATTAAACGTTGGTAAACATTGTTCCACAAAGAAAGTCAAGCAAAACTACTGCAATGTAATTACAGTTCTGAATTTAGCTGCTAACAATGCATGTTGTTTTGTTGTTTGTCTAGTTTTTCGTGTTGAGTTTTACGTATGGTCATTTACTTATACTTTTCAGAGATAGCGTGACAATTGAAATGAAACACTAACGGATGTATTTCGTGCGCGTTTATTTAAAATATACGCCTGACGTTTCGAATGCTTTATTTATAGCCTCTGTGGTCACAAGTAAGACTAAGGTGTTATTTGTTATTACATACATAGCTATGAAAAATTAAACTACAATCACTCATTATTATTTTATAGTAAAGTGTTTCATTTCAATGAGTAGTATTCACGTTAACTTCGAAACATTATAAACATCTTCCGCTCATCTTTTTTACTCCAAGATATTTTGCCAGCCAATTTGCATACATCAGTTCTTATACCACTGCTACTGAAAAGTTATGCAAACAATTACTGCAACGTTTTCCATCCGATGACTAAATGATATCGTTTTCTGTCCAAATTTAGCCGTTTTCGAACATGTAAGAGGACTTTTTCGAAAACATGGAGTCAGTTATTTGGCTTTCAATCACCCCAAAGGGCTTAAGGGCGGTGAAGGGCGGCAATATCGTCCGTAAATGGACAATAACGGTCCAAATTTACAATTATGTCGTAAACAGGGGCGCTGACGTCGGGCCGCGTCGATTATGGTCAGCTATTCGAAGGATAACGCTTTGGGGATTTAAGACAGACGTTAACACACTCCTTTGACTTAATTTAATAACGGTTACTTGAAAGCATAAAATATTTATTTGGTTGTTATTTCAAAACATAATATGCAGTTGTTTTTAAAAAAATGTGCTTGACCCTCTACAACAACAAATTAGTTTTGTTAAAAATAAACTTAAAAGAAATATTTCCAAAAAATGTGAAACTTAGCTTCCGTCTCACGTCGAGTGGCCGCGTGGTTTGCATTTAACACATCGTTGCGTTGATTCTTGCCGGCACATACATTGACCGACTTTCCTTCATGTTACAAGGTCATATCCTCCACCTATATTATAAAGTAAAGTTAGCCTGTAACGTCCCACTGCTGCCATACTCCACTACGCGGGCTCAGTGTGGATTGGTTGAGGGTGAAGTCAAGCGAGTAACCTTGCTGTCAGACGTTATCAAGCCGCCCATAAGACCTCTGACTAGGCTCAACCGATATAAGTAAGCCGGGACCAACGGCTTAACGTGCTTTCCGAAGCACTGAGATGCTCGTGATATACTTCACTTAACTAGTCGGAATGGTCACCCATCTAAACACGACCACGCCGTGGGTTGCTTAACTTGAGAACCACTACCAAAACGCTGCTACCACTGTGACATGATTTACCTAATTACCTTAATAATACTCGTACTGAGTTTTTGAATGGGCTCTATTTTATACCTCTATAACGTTTTTTTATTTGGGAATATTTCTTCTATGTTTTCACCTGTAGTTATTTTTGTAATTGAATAAGGATACATTAAATCTTTTGCATCTTCTATTATTCATTCAGATTGATCCCTATTTTGTTCGCCCGAGAGGTATTATCCCATTACCATTGTTTTGATATCGAATCGGTTTAATTTTCATTGAGCGTGACCACATTTGCAAAATACCGATTATTTGCCATACTGTTTAATCATAGGGCATTATTTGTCTTCTAAGCTGGGATGCAAGCTTCTATGACGAAGATGGATGTAATAATAAATACGTTCTTACGGACATTTGTCTTAACTATTAAAAGACTATGAGATAATTATAGTCTAACATAGTAGGGGATCGTTTGGGAGTGTATTCAGCGGTAACAGACAACAGGCAACCCCTGGCCCTTTTGATTTGAATCCTTCCATATTGTGCATTTGGTTAAATTACTGGGAGTAAATACGGGTGTTCTTATGAGGAAGGTTTCCATTATATCAATAAGTGCCTACCTGCTTCAGTGTGCCACGTAAATTGAACGGCTCCTCAGAAATTAAAAACATTGTATGTAGTAGGTATGTCTGTAATACGATGTATTATTATTGTCAACAATGCGTCTGAACTGTCATCACCAGGGAAATATATCTAAATATCTTACACGGGTCCATGAATTACCGTAGGTACTGAACGTAGGGTATATTGTTCACTTTAAAAATCTGTAGGTTAAGTAAAATCACTAAAGTTTAGTTATGTTTAGACCGAAGAGACCAAAGCGTTAATTCATCGAGTCCGGACGCAGAACTAAACACAACTTCAAAAAGATTTGTGTTTCCAGTTTCGGATCCTCCAAGCTACTGCTTCCGGTGCTGAGTGGAAATTGTTAAAAGTTTTCGGTGTTGCAAAGTAGCTCCAAACCTGCTTCCGATTCATAATAAAGTTTTTCATTCCTTTTATAAGATAAAACAATTCAGAGCATAAACTTACTAGAGGTTAACAATTTTATTTGTTAAAAAAAGAAATGAGCGTAACACAAAGGATAGCTAAGTGGCACGGTACTAACTAAAGCTCATATTCAACAACCTTAAACATAACTTTGTTATCATACAAACACTACGAAAAAAAGTTATATTTGCTTTAAACTTTTTTTTTGTATTTTATTGACTAAGTGGAACCCTCATTCAGTTATAGTTGGCACGGGAACCTCAGTGCGCGTATCTGTAGGTCAACTACGAAAAACGATATCCGACAAGACGATTATCGTTTGGCGGATTGCTTACTATATAACACTTCGAATCCGACATCGGAAACGAAGCTCGTGTTTTGACGTATTCGTCGAAAAATGCTACTACGAAACCGCGACTGACAGGCGATAGATCTAATTTTGACGTAAAGAGTTTCGGAAATTAACCTCAAAACATACGATAGCTGTACAGGTATCGTTTCAAAGTACTTTATAAAACCACAATGGAATTATGCTAATTATGCAGTCTTTCCTCACTGAAGAAGCAATTTTAAAAGACATTACCAAGAAAAGTAGAAGAGCGAGAGGATTAAATTGACAAAATGTTGTTAAAATATTCCCGACTATTAGATGTTGATGATTCATGATGTTCACATCTTTGAAGCACAAATGAAAGAGAAATGCATAACGGTGCATAAAGGTGCTGGAAAGGTAAATGAAACATTCTTAGGTATTATGCACAATCTGCAAAGGCTTTTGAGGGTTCCGTATTCAAATGGCAAAAAACCGGAACCCTTATAGTTTCGTCAAGTCTGTCTGTCTGTCTGTCTGTAGTTATTAATATATAGAGAAAGCGTCTGGAGTTCACAGACACTTTATTCTGAAACTATTAGTAATACATAGTTGAAACTCGGAAGGTAAGTGTATCCTGTTAACCGCTTTACAATTCCCATACAAAAAATAAAAAAATAATACCATTTGGTAGTTTTTGAGACAAAGCACATTTTCAACAAACGCAAATACAACTTTTTCCTGCATACATACACTATTGATAAAGAAAGTAAAAACCGACTTCAAAACCAAAATGCACTAAAGAGTCATAAATAAACTCTTGACCCTTGAAAGGAAAGGAAGCCATTTTAGGCAAACAATTTCTTTTAGGAGTCGGTGCTCTGATAGATGATGCTTGATGGTGAAAGTGATGGCACTGACTCCAAAAAGAAATTGTTTGCCTAAAATGGCTTCCTTTCCTTTTAAGAATCAAGAGTTTATTTAAGACATTTTAGTGCATTTTGGTTTTGAAGTCGGTTTTTACTTTTAAATACTTTTAAATTTAATTTAATTTCTTTATTTTTAGTGATTAAAGGAGGGGGGGGGGGGGATTTGCAACTTATGACTCTGTTCTTAAAGAAGGTTAAAATTACATGTCATAAGTACTGTCATTACAATTACTAAACTCTTAAGCGTTAAGGAGTTCCACCATCAGCTCAGCTCCACGAGATGTTGACTGTCAGACGTAACAACACGTCAACATTAGGATTCTAGTAAAAAAACACTAAACTTGCCTTTAAAATTTGAGGGTTCCTCTCGATTACACCAAGATTCCATCATCAGATCCCGTATTGTCAATAATGGGACACACTAGAAGGTATACCCTCTAAGTAAGCGAAAATTTTTTTTCGAATCGGTTGACAAATGATTGAGATATGAGGTTACATAGATACAAAAAAAAACATACAGTCGAATTGATAACCTCCTCCTTTTTTACCACGCTTTTATTACCTTGGGTTGTATCTACGTATGTACTTATGTATGTATGTAATGGAATCTTTGAGCATTAATTTGACCGATTTCCAGAAATTTGATTAATTTGAAACTTTGCACTCGTATCAAGGACCTATGACAATGCAATAATTTAAGAACAATATACCAATATCCTTATAAGGACCGCCAAGACCAAACTAAAGAGTGAAAAATAAATTATAGTTTAAAAAACTAAAAAACCACGTATTTAAAACTGATTGAACTAAAAAAATAAAAATAAAACTACAGTAATCAATTGAAAAATTCATATTATTATACAAAAAGCGTGGGGGGCTTGATTTCGATTGTGGTAATCACTTTATCAAAAATTTACTATATTCTGTGGATATCATAACATGCACCCCACGCTTTTTGTTTAATAATATGAAATTTTCGATTGATTACTGTAGTTTTATATTTATTGTTTTATTTCAATCAGTTTTAAATGCGTGGTTTTTTAGTTTTTTAAACTATAATTTATTGAAGTGAGAGTGAAGAAGAAAAAACAAACTTATTTTTCCAGTCAAAAAATATTGTGGTGATTTGGCTAAGGGAAAGTAAGTGGACCCCTCATTCAGTTAAAGTTGGCACGGAACCCTCAATACGCGAGTCCGACTCGCACTTGGCCGGTTTTAAATCTGCCGCCATGTATTTGTTGTTAAATAGTTACTTAAAACACCGACACCAGTAGAAAAACCGGAAAAAGGACGATTTTTTATATTTTTCGCGAGTATTTTTGAGATATGGTTCTTGCTGTGGGTACTACCTTCATACCGAATTGTTTTATGTACCAGTATTTTTACATTGTGAAGGGGTTTGTTTGTTTGTTACGAAGTAATGGCCTAAAATTGGTCTTGTAAAAAGCAACAGTGTCAGACAAAATACAATAGTGTTTTACGCTATCTTTTATATTCTTATATTCTTATCTATACTTATATTTTGAAGCTGAAGAGTTTCTTTGATTGTTTGAACGTGCTTATCTCAGGACATACTAGACCGATTTGAAAAATTATTTTTGTTTTGGATCAAATCAAATCAAATCAAATCAAATCAAATCAATTATATTTGTGAAACACAGGTAAATATGGTGTTATTACAGATAAGGTGAAAAAAGGTACATGCTGTGATCAGCCATACTGGCATACAAATAGGTAAAATAAAAAATAAAATAAAATAAATTAAATACACAATGTCAAAGAAAGTTAAGGCTAGTCAAATACACAAGGTTCAAGTTATGTCAAATTAGATACTTATTACAATTGGTAACGAAAATGTCAAACCATAGTATTTTGGACAATCAGGCAGAAATCAGTACCTAACAATCTAAATTAATATTTCAATTGTAGAAATTCATCAATTGAATAAAAGGAATGATCAATTAGAAATGTCGTTAGCCTCTTTTTAAATGTGTCATAAGCATTGCATTCTTTAATGTAGTCAGGGATACTGTTATAGATTTTTGGTGCCATTGCAAAGAAACTTTTATTGCAAAGTGCAATAAAAGTTTCTTTTTGGATAGCTTAATTATTGAGAAAGGTTGCAAAATACTGCTGCGACGGGAGGTGAGGGTGCAAACTCAAAACGTACGAAGTCGGGGACCGTAGTACACTACAAAATCAAAAGATACAGTTGCCTATTTTGTTTCTCCAACATATTTCGTTCGTATCAACATACCTGAACGTAGAATTCCTACGACATTCACCCTTATTTGAATCAAAACAACAACAAAGTCACCCACAACACAACACATATTGGGCTCAGTCGTCAGCCGTCTATAAATATTTATAGGTTGAACCAACTTAGTTGAAACAGGCTTCCGAAGTAACTCGAAGTCGGGTTGTTAACCATATCGGAAACTTCGTGACTTGCCGCTGATACAAGATGTATTGTAAGCAAACTTCCTATTAAATATATTGGTTTACGTATCAGTAAGCTGGAACAAAACTAATTATTTCAAAGTAATTTGGTTCAACATTTTAAACTGCTCCGTTATAATGATTTTTATGATTTAAAAGGAGGACGCTATTAGTAAGGAAAATTTATTGATTAATTCTTTACTCGTTATCACGTCAAAGCAATTAGTATGCTGAGTTTGACAGAATATTTTTGAAATAGGTACGAGTGCTGAGCTGAGCAAACAGTTGACATACTCTTTGAACGCCACTGTTATTTTAATTAGGGTGAATTCGATCAATTACTAGTTTTCCGAGAGTATAAACATTTTCCATTGTTCCATCTAGTTCTAGAAAATTGCGTTTATATGGAAGTAGCCCTTATACCCTCAGTGCTGCGTGAAATAAGAGCTAATCCAAGTGGAACCTTATTTCGTCCGCTTGCTATATGATTTATGTCACGTTAGAATGTTTCGTCAAATTCAAAACTTTTGTCAGCTTAATACTTTGTCCACGGTATTATATTCGACATTTTTATTTGTCAGTATTTTTAGATTCACACCATACTGCTTTGGTGCAGCATTGCTTTGCCGGATAATAATACAGATCAATCATTCGTTCTGTTATGCGGGTTTAGTAATTCCTATTACAATTTGACGTCAAAAAACGACTTTGACTTGAGTACATAATCGAGGAATAAAATTATCCTTCGTATAGTTACGCGCTTGTGAGCCTATGTTTGGTCGAATCCAACCTTAGTGGCTAAGTGTGTCATACATCTTGTAGGCTATAAATAAAACTATGTAAGAAAGTGAATAAAGTTTTTGAGGTGTCTATTCCAAAGATGCAGTAGGGTTGGCAGACAGAAGAACTTTACTACCTCAAAGTCTTATTAGTAACCCAACGCATGAAACTTAAAGATGGACCCTTAGATAGGATTAGCGAAACGTAACTAATGAATATTCATGTACCAACTCTTAATATCAGATTAAACTCTAACTAAGCTAAGCTAGAATTGCAGTATTTACGCGAACTTCTAACTGGATGTTTGTTACTAGCTAATCCAAACACCGATTTGTACTAATTTTCCTATTTGGGGTTTAAGACAAGTTAAATTAAACGTTGGTAAACATTGTTCCACAAAGAAAGTCAAGCAAACATCTGCAATGTAAGGGCAGTGAAGGGCGACAATATCGTCCGTAAATGGACAATAACGGTCCAAATTTACAATTATGTCGTAAACAGGGGCGCTGACGTCGGGCCGCGTCGATTATGGTCAGCTATTCGAAGGATAACGCTTTGGGGATTTAAGACAGACGTTAACACACTCCTTTGACTTAATTTAATAACGGTAACTTAAAAGCATAAAATATTCATTTGGTTATCATTTCAAAACATTATATATAGTTGTTTTGAGATTTTTTTGTGCTTTAAACTCTATAGCTTAGCTTCTCACGTCGAGTGGCCGCCTGGTTTGCATTTTTCACATCGTTGCGTCGATTCTTGCCGGCACACACATTGACCGACTCACCTTCATGTTACAAGGTCATATCTTCTACCTAAATAATAAAATAAAGTTAGCCTGTATCGTCCCACTGCTGCTATACTCCACCACGCGAGCTCCGTGTGGATTGGTGGAGGGGTGTTTGCAAGGCACGCGACTTACCTTGCTGTCAGTTGTTATCAAGACCTCTGACTAGGCTCAACTTATGTAAGTAAACCGGGACCGACGGCTTTACGTGCCATCCAAAGCACGGAGATGCTCGAAAAATACTTCACTTAACCAGTCCGAATGTTCAACCATCCAAACACGACCGCGCCGTAGGTTGCCTAGCTTTTTGTGTGTGATACGATTTACCTTAATAATACTCGTACTCAGTTTCTGAATGGGCTCTTTTTTGTATCTCTATAACGCTGTTTTATTTGGGAATATCTCTTTTATGTTTTTAGCTGTAGTTATTTTTGTAATTTAATAAGGATACATTAAATCTTTTGCGTCTTCTATTATTCATTCAGATTGATACCTATTTTGTTCGCTCTATAAGAAGTATATTCCACATTTGCAAAAAGCCGATTATACTGTTTAATCATAGGGCCGTAATTTGTCTTCTTCACTCAAGCTAGGATGTCAGCTTCTATGACGAAGACGGATATAATAAATAAATATGTTATAACGAACACTATGAGATATGGTCTAACATAGTAGGGGTTCTTTTGGGAGTGTATTCAGCGGTAACAGACAACAGGCAACCCCTGGCCCCTTTGATTTGAATCCTTCCTTATTGTGCGTTTGGTTACATTACTGGGAGTAAATACGGCTGTTCTTATGAGAAAGGTTTCCATTATATCAATAAGTGCCTACCTGCGCTTCAGTGTGCCACGTAAATTGAACGGAACGAAACTCTTCAGAAATGAAAAACATTGTATGTTGTAGGTATGTCTGTAATACAGTGTATTATTATTGTTAACATTGGTTAAATATAGAGGCCTAGGGCGTCAACAATGCGTCTGAACTGTCATCACCAGGGAAATATATCTAATTAGCTTACACGTGCCATGAATTACCGTAGGTATTTAACGTAGGGTATTTTGTTCGCGTTAAAAATCTGTAAAAGGTTAAGTAAAATCACTAAAGTTAAGTTATAGTTAGACCGAAGAGACTAAAGTGTTAATTTATCGAGTCCGGACGCAGAACTAAACAAAACTTCAAAAAGATTTGTGTGTTTCCAGTTTCGGAACCTCCAAGCTACTGCTTCCGGTGCTGAGTGGAAATTGTTCAAAGTGTTTGCTGTTGTAAAGAAACTCCAAACCTGCTTCCGATTCATAATAAAGTTTTTCATTCCTTTTCTAAGATAAAACAATTTAGAGCAGAAACTTCCTAGAGGTTAACAATTTTGTTATAAAAAAGAAATGTGCGTACCACAAAGGATAGCTAAGTGCTTCAACACCCGAGCGGTTGCAGGCAACCGCATAACAATAGAATTTGCATTGTGTCTCGTTCACATACGCTTGAGGGATTAACTTTAAAGAAATCGTTATTAAAACTTTTTAGGAAAAAGGGAAAGGAATCGATGGGTAACAATCACCAAGCTTTACAGCTTTTTCAGACCCAGGAGCTCTATTTTTAGGGTTTCGTAGCCGAATGGTAAAAACGGAACCGTCGTTGAACCGTCTGCACGGTAGCTCGATTGAAAAAGTGTTGGCCCGGTTTGCCAAAGGTTGCAGGTTCGATTCCCGCCCGTAAGCAATTTTTGTTTTTTATTTTATCTTCTAAGTACAATTGGCATGTATTTGCAGTTAGGACTTATCAAATTGTTGCTTTTAAGCGTTGCTTCGCCCATGAATATGCTCATTTTTAAAGTCCTTACTAAATAAATATAATGTGTAACCTCTAGAATGTTTTGATTCTGAGGTCATTCAGGTCAGCCTTTGTTGTTGTTATAACTCATATTCCATTGTGATGGCTGGATTTATGTGTAGATATAATTCCGTAAAAACTTCAGTGCTCTAAGTGGAGGTGTTTGTTTACGGGATACTTAAATAGCACTTAGGTGCTTATACAATAACACTTATGCTACACCATGCATTTATGTCATCATCATCATCTTTATTATCAGCTTAAGGACGTCCACCGCTGAATATAGGCCTCCCCCACGGTTTTCGACAGCGACCAATCACAAGCGGTCTGCAGTGTAATACGTAAACTTTTCTACCAACGTATTGCATTGAAAGTAATATGAGAAAAGTTACCAGAAAGCAATTATAATAATCGGATTATCTTGGTTGCACAGGTTCCATATTTCCTACTCCCTCTCACCTTTACTCTCCCCATATGGGGTTTATTTATCACATTCGCAGCAGTCGTAGCGTCTTACTGACCCCATATCGGGTTCTCTGTACTGTAAGCGTCACGTTTTACTCTCCCCATATGGGGATCGGTTGAGTAGTCGATTTTAAATCGATGATTTAGCTATGCGGTGCGGACGGGAGTCTTTAACATTTAGACGGTAAAATGAGCACTCCATAGATACCAAAAAAAGTTGGGTGTTCCGACTAGTTTTTAGAAGGTGGGTCTTGTGAATAGACCCCATGTACTAAAATGTAGTTATTAGGATTTTTTTTATCCTGTATTTATAAAATTTGTTCTATGGTGATAAGTAATCTTATTTATACGAAAAATATTACGTTTCAGCTTTGTTTCGAGGTATTTGAAGGTATAATTAAAAATTTATAACGTAAACATTTATTATAAATACGATGAGTCATGTTTTTTCCCGCGCTACCTTCTTTATCGCCTCAGTATTTGTTGAAGTAGTTAGTAATAGTAGGCATACATTCAGTAACTATAAATATCAAGAGATGGCGTTGTACCGCGTTCAATCGCGATGAAACTGCATTTTTCTCGATTGTCTTATATAAGGTGTTTTGACAGCAGAATAAATTCATTCATGCAGCTCACAACAGAGTTTTATTACGTCTCCAAGTAGCACCACAAGGAAGCGACCATAGAGTTTGTTCATGGTCCTTCGAGCCGGATGCCAGTGGCGTCTTGAAATTTTTGAGTTCTACGTCATCACGGGCAGTGGATTGCTGTCGTGAACGTGGTGTGCAGCAGAGGTCTGGAGGAAGACCAGGACCTCAGACGGCGCTGGACTTCTGGAAGTGGCGCGCGTCAGGACCACAGCGGAGAGGAGCGGCAGCCCAGGTGCAGTGGCTGCAGGCAGGAGTAATTCCTGAAGAATTTCGTACGGCGGTACGAGCAAGTTTTGACGTGGCGAGCGTCATCAGTGTGTGAGTGTGGTGTTCATTGGAAAATTGTGAGTTAATTTGAACCTTATAACTTTGAATCTTTGGACTTAGATATTTCGGAAATTTATATGGACTTTAACGTAGTTTGGACTTAGAGTAATTTTTCAAAATTGTAGTTTAGGACTTAGAATAATTCGCGAAAAAAGGTAAACACGGGAAACCTATGCCCGATTTTGGAACGAAGTGTCAAACACTTGTAAAATTTTAAAATTGTTCGATTGTCAAACAGAGATTTTTTGAATTATACCATCTGTCAAAGACTTAGGATATTTTGAATATTTGCAGTTCTCAAAAACTTTGAAAATTTTATTGTTGTGTTAATTCTGTCAATATTTTGTAAACAGTATGGAGGCACTTTTGAACTATCAAATTAAACTTTATGACCGAATGAGCAAGGCTCAAATCAATTCCAAGAAAAGCCCTTAAAACCGAATAACTAAACAGTATGTAGAAGGTCGGTTGGAGTTGATTGACCAAATATGGTTTGAGTTCTCATCTGGTCACAGAGAGTTAGAACGAAGTTCCGACCAACAACTAATAGCTGATTCCAACTACGCTAAGCAGGACATTTTTGATAAGGCTGAGGAATGTTACTTGAATTACAAGTGCGAGTTAAAAACTTCTTTAGATGAGCTCAGTAGTGTCTATGCATCTTGTTTTTCTCAGCTTTCTTTGTCATCAGCGAACAGAGCGGACTGTCACCTGGCTACACCCAGATACTCCAGATACCTACCCCAATGGTGCACGAAAGTTTTAATTGTCAACGTGTCGTACATAACGTGGCAAAAACGAAATATTTTGTAAAGAGGACGGGGCGTGGCGGTCGGACCGGATGGGACGCAAATGACGTTTGACGTCTCACTTGACATTTGCCATTCCTTAAATTTTTTATTTTTTATTTTTTTTATTGTGTTATTTGCGTACTCACCGGTGCGTTCCGCTTCGCTTTTGGCTGCTGTGGCCGCGTGCAGCTAGGAAAGCGCTTGCGTTTTGTTGTTCTTGTTTTTTTTATTTATATTTTATTCTTAGTTAATTGTTTGTTTTTTTTTTTGTTATTTTCTTATGTTTTATATTTTATTTTATTGTTATATTATATTGTATTGTTTTTGTTTCTTGCTGTACCCACAAGGCACCCTCTGAAAATCAGTGTCGTGGCATGCATCTTGCGGCCACGATTAATGCTGAGAGGGTGCCTTTTCGACTCATACTCGATGTTAAACGTATAAGAAGTGTGTGTGTCTGTTTTATTGTTTAGGTGTTTACGTGTAAGTGTTTTTTGTATATGTATGTGAGTCGAATAAATGTATTTTCTTTCTTTCTTTGTTCTTCAGTCAACAACCAGCTCAACCAGCCGCAACAAAATGTGAAACAAGCTTTCCAAATTAAATTACCCAAAATTAATATACCAAACTTTTCTGGCAATTACAGTGAATGGACAGCTTTAGAGATTTATATACTGCACTGATCCATTCCAATAACGATTTATCGAAAGTTCAAAAACTACATTACTTAAAAAGTTATTTAACTGGAGAGGCAGAGCAATATTTGAGGCATATCCCTATTGCAAATGATAATTACAACAGATGTTGGAAGTTGCTTGAAGAGAGATACAACAACAAGAAATATATTTGTGATTTAACTCTAAAGAGATTGTTTAGCCAAAAGAACTTAGTTACTGAATCAGCAACAGCTCTCAAAGATCTGATTGACACAACGAATGATTGTCTCTCTTCTCTAAGCAACATAGGAATAGATGTGACCTCCTGGGATGTCATCATCATCCACATCTTAAGCCTGAAATTGGATCCCGAAACCAAGCGCCTGTGGGAGTTTAACGTTAGTAGCAACAGCCCGGCAGATGAGCTGCCGACATACGAAATGTTAAAAGATTTTCTAACCAACCGGTATCGCGCTTTGGAATTCTTGGACTCCGGATCCAATTCCTTAAAAAGGAATGCAACTCACAGTGCTCCTATTGTAAATAAAATGAAAGCCCTCCATATTACTAATGTTGAGTGTTTATTTTGTTCGGAAGCACACGCACTCACGTCTTGTAAAGCTTTCGCGAAGGAAACAGTAGATGCACGTAGGAGTTTTGTTGAAAATAATAATTTGTGCTTCAATTGTTTGGGATGCAATCACCCTGCAAAACTTTGCCGTACTTCTGTTAAATG
>CAWUPE010000827.1:0-23233 GCA_963924145.1 Pyrausta purpuralis
AAACGTTTACGGGTTGGGAAAACGTTATCAAATATATCAAATATATTTCGACCGCTAATGTAGGCAATTCCGCCAATACTGTTCCGCCTGCACGTGATAGTTTTAAATTTGTAAAAAACACAAGCTTACTTAGTAAATAACTTAGAATAAAAATCTTATTTAAATATCTTTGTTACTCACTTGATACTTATCAATAAAGGTATTAAAATATTTTATTTATTGCAATGTTCATAATGTCGTGTTTGGACACAGTTACAAAATACATCGATTTATCGGTCCAAAATTAACAAATATTCACCGACACAGCAATGTAATATGGTTTAAAATAAATAAAGTTCTATTCGATATTGAAAGAAATCTTAAATTACACATCACCTGTAACTCCATTGTTTTCCTGATCGGAAATTGAAGAGTCTTGAATGTTGTCAGATGAAAATGAGGACACGTCCTGTAAGCCTAACATGCACGCGTCGATAAAATATTTTTATTTCGTAAACAACCTGTTTTGCCAAATATTTTACACTTGTAAATCAATTCTAATTTCTAATGAAAACAAATGAATAAAAAAAAGTTACTAAAATCCTTTTTAAATATGATATAAATGATGTTTGAAATTTATCGATTGTCGTGATAAATGATAAATGGGCGCGCAACTTAGGCCCTCTGGTCATTGCTTTCGAAAAAATAGTCATAATTCTTTTTTAATGATATATATATTGCTTTCTCGGTCATTTTCCCGGCTAATTCATCTTTTATAAGCGTGAACACAGGATCACATGGTGATGGCAAATCATATCTGCTTTGAAAATACATTAGAAATTTTTTAAAAACTGTTTTTTGGTCCGTTAACTTTACAATATGTTTCCGTCCACGTTTCATTTTAATTTGTACAATTGTTTGATAATTAAAACGTTAAATTAAATTATGTGTCAATTCTCATGTTTTTTTCTCACACACGATTGCAAAACGCGCCAAAAAGTTGATGAGTTTTTTTTTTCGCATCGGAAACTCACGCTCAAGGCTCATTCAAAGAGGGCGACCTTACTTTAAATGTAAAAAAAACTTCTGGCATAAAATTAAATAGGAATCAAAAACAATTAATCGTTATATACTCGTAGTTATAGTAATAACTTATAAAAGAAAGAGTGTAGCCGTAATTTCAGAAACTGTTCTTGACAACAATTAAAGGTCACAACATAAAACATACGTAAATTTTAATTTTAATTCTAACTCACTAACTAAATTTAATTCTTTATACCATTATGCCTCAAATAAACTTGAACAAGGAAAGACCTTTAGTTTGTATCAATCCTTAGCTATAAATGATTATGTTAAAATATGTAGGCATTGGATAGTATAAATCGACTTATGTGTATTTACTATTATTTTCTTAAATCTGTAAATAAAAAGCCACTTGCTTTTTATATTTACTCTTCTTTCATTCTTCATGCTTCTGCTTACCTGAAGGTTTTCTGGAGAAATTGCTTCAAGCAATGAGACCGTTTAAATTGTACTATAACTGGATGTTTAAGCTGTTATCATGTATTATCAATTGTTTATTGAGGGCATTGAAGTCTATTTATTATAATTTATGATACAATTCGCTTATGCGGTAGAATAACCGAACAACTGCACATTTTTAAACACCATGTGTGATGCCAAAAGTTCCTGAAGTGTAGGTATTTTTAGGATTCCGTAGCCGAATGGCAAAAACGGAACCCTTATAGTTTCGTCAAGTCTGTCTGTCTGTCTGTCTGTCCGTCCGTATGTCACAGCCATTTTATTCTGTAACTATAAGCATTACACAATTAAAATTTGGTAGGAAGATGTATCTTGTTAACCGCTTACCGATTCTCATACAAAAAATAAAAAAAAATGACAGTTAAGGGGAGCTCTCATACATGAAACTAAAAAAAAATTGTCAAACATATGCGTGTGGGGTGTCTATGGATAGGTCTTTTAAAATAACATAGAGGTTTCTAAAACCATTTTCTTTTAAAGTCTAACGTTTCATAGCTAGACGCTGCCAATGGTAAAATGGGCGTCCCTATCTAATTTCTAAACCAAGCAAGTGTAAATTTTGAAAAAATATATGATGTAGATCTTAATAAATACTTTCAACGAAAATTAGTTTGGACGGGATGGAACGAGTAGTTTTTGGGATATAACACATTTTCAATAACCGCAAACATAACTTTGTACGTCATACAAACACCATGAAAAAAATAAATTTGCAGTCAACAAAATATTGCGGTATTTTACTAAGTAGGAGTAAATGAATTCTCTAATTCAGTTAAAGTTGGCACGGAACCCTCAGTGCGCGAGTCCGACTCGTACTTGGCCGGTATTTTTAGGGTTACGTAGTCAAAGTCCGTCTGTCCTTCCGTAGTTCAGCGCCGTGAATTTCGAGTCCTGGGGTGCTAGAAAACTGTTATTTGACATACGAGGGTCAAACTGAAAGTTCTTAGAACTGGCCACTTATAAACAATATAATAAAAAAAATATTCTAAAATTTGAAAATAGAACTCTTTGCCAATATTACTGAGTATATATTTCATTCATTTGTCATTTGTTTTACGATTTGGCGGCAAATTGAAAATTGTCTGTGTCACGTCAACATGAATTTAACACGAGAAAATTTTCGTGCAATGATTTTTTATGACTTTCGATGTCATTTAAGTCAACAAGAAAGTTATGATAGACTACGATTGGCCTTTCACGATGAAGCCCCATCTCGTGCGACTGTTTACAACTGGTTTAATGAGTTTAAACGTGGTCGCACTAATCTCACTGATGATGTACGTGAGGGACGGCCTTCTACGGCGACGACTGAAAATAACATCTGTGTTGTGCGGCGTATGATAGAGACTGACAAAAGAGTGACCTATCAGCAGATTCGGACAAGCTTAGGCATCGGTATGAGTCAAGTGCACAAAATCCTCCACGAACATTTAGCGGTCAGGAAGCTTTGCGCCCGGTGGATACCTCATAATTTGACTAAGGCTCAAAAACTCCATCGTGTGGATTGGTGCCGTAAAATGATTGAAAGATTTAACGGAGGTGACTCAAATGCTGTGTTCGACATACTAACAGGTGACGAAAGCTGGATTTACTGTTATGATCCTGAAACCAAAAGACAATCTGCTCAGCGGGTGTTTCTTTTCGAGGAGTTGCCAACTAAAGTGAAGAGAGATCGAAGTGCGGGAAAAAAAATGGTGGCCTCGTTCTTTGGAAGGATAGGTCATTTCGCAACAATTGTGTTAGAGGATCAAAAAACAGTTTCTGCAGAATGGTACACTACCAATTGTTTGCCACTTGTCTTGGAAAAAGTTCGAGAGAAACGACCTCGCAGTAGGATCCTCCTTCACCACGACAACGCCTCGTCGCACACCGCCAAGCGAACGATCGACTATTTGGCGACATCAAACGTTGAATTACTGGGTCACCCGCCGTATAGCCCCGACCTCGCGCCTTGTGATTTTTATTTATTTCCAAAAATTAAAGAAAAACTTAAAGGAAAGCGGTTTATGAATGCTGAAGAAGCGGTGGCTGCGTATCGCGATGCCATTGAAGAGACCCCTAAGGACGAGTGGGCAAAGTGCTTTTCCCAGTGGTTCCATCGCATGCAGCGGTGTATTGACGTCAATGGACAATATTTTGAAAAGATATAATAAAACTAATAATTGGCTAATGTAATCAGTTTTTGATTTTCTAAGAACTTTCAGTTTGACCCTCGTAGTTATGTATTCTAATCTCTCCACCAAAGTGATAAAATAATTTTTTAATAAATATTTTTTTGGATTCCTCTCATACTAGTAACGTAAGGATTGTTTTTTGTCTTGTTAAACCCAGCTATTCTATTAGGTTAATACATTAATCATCACAATTACTTAATATTTTTCCTCATATTGACCTTACAGTAGAACTGCACAGCATTTCATTAAAATGTTATTGATTGCAAAACATTTTCATAAACTTTAAACTGCGTTTCTGGAAAAAACTGCATATATGCAGTTGTGCGGTTATTCGAATAATATTCAACCAGTATTAATAATAATAAACACTGGTCCGCACGGTGTCCATTGGTTTTCGTAGAAGTCTTGTTGGTTAAACCACTTATAACTCGAGAAAGGGTGGACCGATTTTCATGATTTTACTTTGTTGGATTTGTCAGGGCCCCGAAGAGCATAATAACCATAAAAAAGGACTGGTACAAAACAGAGTTCGCTGGACTTGCTAGTCTTCTATGTCCATAAAAGGAAGTCGTGTTGGTAGCACCACTTCTATATACCACTATAACTCGAGAACTGGTGAACCGATTTACATTATTTTAAATTTGTTGGATTCGTAAATGCCCTGAATAGGACATAGAGGGAAAACGAATTACGCCGGTAGCATAAAAATGTTTAAAAACGAGTAGTAAAGGGGATCCAAAATGCATTATGTGGAATCTTAAAAATCCTTAAACTAAAAAAAAAAACACTTGATATTTCCAAATGTATCATATGTTTTCTCAGGTACCAATTAGGTACTATAAGCTAGCATAGGTTCCAGAATGATACCTAAAGCTAAACACATAATATGATTTCATACAGGCCAACCTGACGTCAGGATGGCCTGTGTATAAGACTTATGATATAATACTCAAAGGGCTAAGGTACTCTTTATTTATCGATAGGTACCTAATAGTATCAATTAGGTATTATATTTCTCAATATATTTCATCAAAATCTAGCGACCTCACAGGCAGACCTGACGATCACGATAAATGGACTATCCAACGTAAAAATAATTTTTCAAATCGGGCCAGTAGTTTTTGAGATGAGCGCGTTCAAACAAACAAACAAACAAACTCTTCAGCTTTATAATATTAGTATAGATAGATAGTATAGATTACGGAGATACGCTCAGAATAACAATGCAGGAAGAAGGTAGTTACAGTGTTAAGGTGATACTTACTTGATAACAGAAAAAAAAAACTGCAGAAATTGCCAAGTTTTTGAAAACTTGTTACTGTAGGTACTAAGTCTGAATTAGGGTTCTATACCATTAACTGCACTAGTAGACAAACATTATCTTAACTAGATTCACTGTTTGTATCTCATGCTTGTTATATAAATGTTACAATAAATGTATGATGTCCGTCATTCTATCAATTCCTTGGATTGTGCGTAGTTCCTAAAATCACGCGGAAATGTGTGATGTAAATGATGTAGGTATATTTAATTACCTTAGTATATGTACGTTGTTAGTCCCAATGGGAATCCAAATAAAAACTATTAACAAGAATTATAAAGATATAATAATTAATAAACCGTGTGATTGTTACTTGATAATCTCAATGATAGCTTTAATATAAACTGATCAATGAATTAGTAAGAGTTAAAGATAATATAAACTGTATGATTGATACATAAAAATGAGTTTTATTATTTTATTCACACATAGCGTTCGTTTTATACATTTCAATACGATATTGGAATTCTATATATTTCCTAGGAAATTAATACACTTTCTAGGATATGTGCATATTAAATAATATCCGAATCAAAATTTTAAACATTTCGTATATAGCTTTGACATTGACATTTCCTTGGAGTTGTATACAATACCTAGAATTCAAAAATTTCCTGTACCAGAATATAAGTAATTGCAGCGCTTTTTGTCGAACAACATAAATGTGCGCAACAATTTGTGCGCGTCTTTTATTCATTGCTAGCACGATGTGTTCCAGTAAGGATGATTTCCACCAGAGATGTGCTATGCTACGATGCTATGAATGCGTTTGATATCCACCAATCATGTTCATTGGTGCACATAGCTTGGCACTGGTGGAAACGGATTCAACTAAGATATGTTTTTATATGGAAGGATGCGTGCTAAAGATGCCTGCTATGAGCCATCGCGAGTGCTGTAGTTATGTACATAGCAGAGTACATTATGCCCGCGTTTTTCGCTGCAATGAGACATGCGCTCGTGGACTTACTTTGCGGCGGCGCATCTTCGTAGCGGATCTTCCTCGCACAGCGTAGTAGTAGTGTTAGTGAAAACGGTCACTTATTTTTACCCGACTACGGCGAAGCAAAAAGGAGAGTTATGATTTTGACCTGTATGTATGTATGTATGAATGTGGGTATGGATGTTCATCTGTTCCTAACTACTAGACTATTAATTATAATTGGACAAATGAGGTGTCGTTCGAAGCCTATTTATCGTCCGGTTATAGGCTCCATAAAGTTACGTTAAATTTACTATAGCGCCCTCTAAGATACTTAACCCACTTAATATCTACGGAAAAATCCACCTAAGAAACATAAGGCCCTATGTACAATATCAGTTCGAAAATTGATTGTTTGAAATAGTTATTAAAAAAGTTATATAATTATACATATATTTCAAAGTTACATTTAATTAAAAATAGGTGAAAATGAGTTTCAGGTACACAAAATAGTATTTTTTTTTCTAATTTGGATTTAAAAAAAATTTAACTGATAAAAACCATTAACGCCTTTTCTAATAACTAAGGTGTCCTTTTAAGAGGCCAATAGTATAATCTGGGTTAAAGTAAAAAAAAATGTTTACGATGTCATGTGGGGTATCAAATGAAAGTTACGTTAAAGCTCTTTTAGAACATTTCAAATATGTAAAAAATCACAACAATTTAGGTGTTAGGTACTATACTAGGTCTGCTCTGCATAATAATGAAACCTTACACAAATTATCATAACTCAAAAATAAGTTAAATGAAAAGAAAGTTTATAAAACTAAAACCCGACTGCTTTAAACACACTCTAAAAAGTACGAAACAAGAAAATAGTCTTAAAGGATAGCCGTGGTCATATGCCACCTACTGTAGCAAAACAGATTCATTATAATAATAAAATAAAATCAAAGTGGCATACGACCACGACTATTTTCTTGTTTCGTACTTTTTAGCGTGTGTTTTAAGTAGACGGGTTTAAGTTTTATAAACTTTATTTTAATTGTAGCGTAGATTTTACAACTTTTGACGACCTCCGTGGTCGAGGGCTAGCACGCTGGTTTCAAGCGTCGCCATCTCGTGAGGTTCCGGATTTTATTCCCGGTCGGGTCAATGTAGAAAACGATCTTTTCTATATTGTCTCGGGTCTGGGTGTTGTGGTACCACCGTTGTGTCTGATTTCCATAACATAAGTGCATTAGCTACTTACTTTGGGATCAGAGCAATGTACGAGTATGTGATTGGTGTCCATTATTTGGTGTCCAATATTTATATAGCTGCATAGCACATCTCATGTGGAAGAGCACCCTAATTCTGTGTAGCGTATTTCTTAGTGCTTTCGATGGAGTGCGATCAAATGCGGTGTGCGGCTGGCGCGCGGTTATTGCGCTTTCATTCAATCAACTAATTTACAAGCACTATAGCACTGCGCACTGGGAGCGATTCGTTCGACGTTTTTCTCGATGTCGATAATATGAACGGGCTTTTATGTTCCCTGATGGAGTACATGCATGGTGAGAGAAAGAGGGGCAGTGAATTTTCCTTATGATAGGTTCGTTCGGTAAATAATCTCGAAGCGCTAGTAGGGCCCAAAGATAAGGAGACATGTTCTGGCCCCATATAGGCCGTAATTGATTGATAATTGATATTAACCAATTATTGACGTTCATAAGTGACATTTTGTGTCCTAAATTAAATTAATTATTTAAATATGACTTTTGACTTTGAATATAAATAAGTAACATGGTGTGGTAATTCGATTACAAGTTTAACCGTTTTACCTAAAAAAAACAAGTAAAATATCTACACGTTAAAAAACTATCGCACGAAGAAAATCTATTTTTTCTTCGACAAAGAGAATTCGATCGGTGAACTTTTTTCGTATACGAATTTCATGTAAATTGCTCCCTCGGCCACAAACAATTATCTATTTTATTTTATTGAAAGTAGGTACGTGTAGTAAGTACGTTAATTTTCACTGTGTATTTAAATGGGTGTTTAAATAATCGCATTCTGTATTGAAGTTAGATACGAGGGTCAAACTGAAAGTTCTTAGAACTGGCCACTTATAAACAATATAATAAAAAAAGTATTCTACAATTTGAAAATAGAACTCTTTGCCAATATTACTGAGTATATATTTCATTCATTTGTCATTTGTTTTACGATTTGGCGGCAAATTGAAAATTGTCTGTGTCACGTCAACATGAATTTAACACGAGAAAATTTTCGTGCAATGATTTTTTATGACTTTCGATGTCATTTAAGTCAACAAGAAAGTTATGATAGACTACGATTGGCCTTTCACGATGAAGCCCCATCTCGTGCGACTGTTTACAACTGGTTTAATGAGTTTAAACGTGGTCGCACTAATCTCACTGATGAGGTACGTGAGGGACGGCCTTCTACGGCGACGACTGAAAATAACATCTGTGTTGTGCGGCGTATGATAGAGACTGACAAAAGAGTGACCTATCAGCAGATTCGGACAAGCTTAGGCATCGGTATGAGTCAAGTGCACAAAATCCTCCACGAACATTTAGCGGTCAGGAAGCTTTGCGCCCGGTGGATACCTCATAATTTGACTAAGGCTCAAAAACTCCATCGTGTGGATTGGTGCCGTAAAATAATTGAAAGATTTAACGGAGGTGACTCAAATGCTGTGTTCGACATACTAACAGGTGACGAAAGCTGGATTTACTGTTATGATCCTGAAACCAAAAGATAATCTGCTCAGTGGGTGTTTCCTTTCGAGGAGTTGCCAACTAAAGTGAAGAGAGATCGAAGTGCGGGAAAAAAAATGGTGGCCTCGTTCTTTGGAAGGATAGGTCATTTCGCAACAATTGTGTTAGAGAATCAAAAAACAGTTTCTGCAGAATGGTACACTACCAATTGTTTGCCACTTGTCTTGGAAAAAGTTCGAGAGAAACGACCTCGCAGTAGGATCCTCCTTCACCACGACAACGCCTCGTCGCACACCGCCAAGCGAACGATCGACTATTTGGCGACATCAAACGTTGAATTACTGGGTCACCCGCCGTAAAGCCCCGACCTCGCGCCTTGTGATTTTTATTTATTTCCAAAAATTAAAGAAAAACTTAAAGGAAAGCGGTTTATGAATGCTGAAGAAGCGGTGGCTGCGTATCGCGATGCCATTGAAGAGACCCCTAAGGACGAGTGGGCAAAGTGCTTTTCCCAGTGGTTCCATCGCATGCAGCGGTGTATTGACGTCAATGGACAATATTTTGAAAAGATATAATAAAACTAATAACTGGCTAATGTAATCAGTTTTTGATTTTCTAAGAACTTTCAGTTTGACCCTCGTAGGTATTAATAAATACCAAGCTAAAAGTATGTAGTAGGTACTATTATCTATTCTGTGTTATAAGATATAACTTAATTATAATAACGATCATTTACTTTTTGAAACTTGAGCTAAAATTACTTTGATTCGCCGAACAAAATAATATAATCGGTATCTCAAGATAGTACGAGAACTTTTGGTGCATAAAAGCCCCATTAGATTTGACCTTTGCCTTGAGTAAAAGTTGAACACAATACGTTATTCAGTAAAAAGAGAATAGGAATGGAGTGTTTGCATCTCGCCTAAGAGCTCTATTGTTGGCTACGTAGGGCTGGGCCGTTCTCAAGTTCGATCCAAGAATTCAATTATCCCCGAACCTATTTCATGTCAATTGGATGCTGGTGGGACACTAGTGACCCCGCCCCCCCTTATTAGGGATAAGCAATTACAAAGATCAGTATTGTCTACAGCAAATTCATTTGTTCTTTAATTACACCGACGTGACCCTTGCCTTAATTGAACGTAGTGAAGTTACGGGCCATCGGAAAGCTCTATTTTCGAACAGGGGGGAGTGGGTGCTTAAGCTAACTAATAGCTTCTCATTAGCTAACAAGTGGAACTTGGATTAGGGATTAGGCGCCGCAGCACATTTGAATGTCTGACGATCCCTTCTGAAGAGCGCGTTTGTGTTTTGGGTACTAACAAGCTTTTTAAAGAAACGGAACGTAGCGTATATCTAATTGGGCAGTGTTGAAAAATATGCCAGACTGATATAGCATTCCTTAAGCATGTTGGAGAATTAAAAGGCTGAGTTAAAGTATTTGATAGATCAATAATATAGTTCTATGATTTTTTTATTGCTAAAGGTAAGTAAATAAGTAAATACACCAAAAAGATCGTTAAACAAAGGAGATTCTTAACATAAATTTTGTAGGCAGCATAAACACATTTACGAACTTACACCACGTACGTTATAAAGCATTCAATTGTGCTCAACAATACAAGGTCGCTTTAAAAACTTTTCCGAAAAAGTGCGACGTCGGCGAAGTTTGGCGAAGTTCGCGAGTCAGTATTGTCGGTGAGTTTCTTTTGACAGGCTCCACTACGCGCCGCGGGCAGCTTTCAATCGAAATTCGTACCCCTAAAACAGTCAGTTGAGAATGTTTTTGTCAAATGTACAGCTTCTACGAGTACACACACCACACACGATTCTGAATGATACCCAGAGGTTTCTGGAATAGCGTGACTGTTTGCGGGTGAGGCGACATTTGGTCACACGTTGGTTTAAATTTCCAATACCTTTACGTTAAAGATGTAAGTACTTACATCTTTAACGTGCTAACAATCTATGGATACATGGCGTAAGTAAAAGTCAATATTCATTAATTATACACACTCATAAACTTTAGCTACGTATCTTTTAGCCGAATCCGACAGAGGAAAAAACATGTAAGTAATAAACGCGAAGGATTAATGGTTTTTTCGCACTACACCGTGCCATACCATGACCGTGCTAGGAAAACGTTTCTAGTATGTTACGGTGTAGTGGACAAAAACCTTTATGCTCGGTGTATCAAAACGTAAAAATTTTCCATAACAGCTCTAGAAAACCTGTACACACACGTTTAATTTAAAACACCTTTGTTGTCATCTCCACCTTCCGGCGACACTTTTGTTCTTCAACTTCGAATCACTCCCGCTCAGACGATTTTGCTTTGTACTCAAGTCGGAGTTTCTTCATTTGTCATGTCTTTTATCGGCGAACAATTCCTTATTACTGCCTAAGTTAAGCTCGCGTCTACATAAATAAAGAATCTCATGTTTAAGAAGTATTCCAAACAGGGTCATTTCGGTCGATTAGTATCCTTTAACGGAAATAATACCAGCTACATATCATTTTGGAACGGAAATAATGTTTTAAAATCTTATTTTATATAGCTTTAGGTTATTTATTAGCTCCATTTTATACGCTAGATATAGCGGAGGTCGTGGTGAAGTGAAATTAATAGCGGGCCGGCGTAAAAGCCGCAGGGTGATTACGTAACTTGCAGATGATAGCGATACGATTGCAACCGATTGCTATAGATATAGACGAACACGGTATTTAAGGGCTATGGTTTAGTAAATTACAATCATGTTCAATCTGTTTATTTATATGTGAAGTTAACCTATCTTATATGTAGTTATAATTGTGAATTGTTGTTTTTACTCTTTCATTTTTTTTATAAATATAATAATGTACCTTTGTGTCAAAATGAGATCATTCAATGGCATGAATATAACAATAATGTCTGCAATAGGTAGGTACTTTTGCAAGATTTGGTTTAGTATCTATTAACCTGTGGACCATTAAACACCTTGATTTTATTGGCTTATTTATTTTTTATTTTTATTTATACTTTATTGCACAACCAAAAATTTGTACAAAAGGTGGACTTAACGCCATATGGCATTCTCTACCAGTCATACCTTTGAGCTAAGCAGAAATGATTGTAGGCGGTGCGACAGAAAAAAAGAAAATGGGTTAGGTTAGGTTACTATTAAAAGAAAAAAACGATAAATTTCACGCATAAAAAAATATATATACCTGAAAAAACATATCTCATAAAATAAAACAAAATAACTACAATTTACAATAAATACAATATGATCTAATAAAATATTACATATACATAACGCAAACGATAAAATAAATACATATACTTGTACATACTATAATAATAATATACTATAACGATGAATTAGCTTATGGAATACGCTTTGTTGATGCTTCCGATATACAAATGTAGAAAGTGTGCACGGACGAGTCTCTTAAATGAAAATTTACTGGGAGTCTGTTGAATTTTTGCCGGAAGGGCATTCCAGAGACGAATGGCCTATGGCATACTGCTATAAAAAATTACATTATGAAGGCTTAAAATTGAATACATAAAGCTCTCTTTGTAATAAGTTTAATCATATTACTAATGTAATACCTAATCTCAATATAAAAATTTATCCGAATTTCCCTTGGTCACGCTGTGAACGGTTTGATCAATTTCGATGAATGTTTTTTTCGTTGTGTTTTATATTGTCAGGAGGAGGTTGAAGAATAAATTATTAAATATAAGTGTGTGGACGAATTTTCATGATTTTTAATTTGTTGGATTCGTCAAAATTACGGAACATGGGTGTGACGGAGCCGGGAGCGCAACGAAGGTCAAAGGGGCCACTACATTGCAATAAAACTTGATTTTGCATTGTCAACTCGGTCAATGCTAGGGCGTATCGAACCATCGCAACTGCTGTGTAGCCAACCAACTTAGCTAAGTAATAGCCCCGCCGGTCTGCACCCGCAGCCGTTCGATTGGTCGTCCTCGTCGCCCGACGCTGGGAAATGGACTCGATTAGAGTATTTTATTACTCTGCACTCTTAGCAATATCGGTTTCAAATGAAAACTAAATGGATTAAAAAAAAACGACCCACACGAACAATGCTTTCTGTTAAGACTATCGTGAGCGGGCGGAACGCAGCGCCTGTACATTGCCTATATTTGCGGTCGAAATATGCTTCAAGCTTGATAACGTTTTCCAACCCGTACCAATCAATCAAACCAAACCTTTATGGAATGTCATTCGTTTTCATCCTAGCTAATCTTAGTGTCGCTTGATTGGTTGAAAATTGACGAAATTCCGAAGTTTTTTTGTCTAAACAGCGAATATAGGTTCTTATATTTTTTTAAAATTAAGACGTACAAGCATTTTTTAAATCTCATACATTTAAAAAAATAAATATCGAATAATGTTTTTGTATAGAAGCTTGCGGGCGAACATCCCTTAAGTTCCTTATCTATACTAATATTATAAAGCTGAAAAGTTTGTTTGTTTGTTTGTTTGAACCTGCTAATCTCAGAAACTGCTAGCCCGATTTGAAAAAATATTTTTACGTTGGATAGTCCATTTATCGAGGAAGGCTTTAGGCTATATAACATAAAGATACGACTCATAAGACCACAGCAGCAATGAAAAATGTTGCGAAAACGGGAGAAAGATATTCCTTTTGAGAGCTTCCGCTGCGTACGCTGTGGAAACCACTTAAGTCAAACAAAAATCATGTATGACAGGATTGTTTAGCATCAAGAGTTCTATAATAAAGTCCGCGACAGCATATGTCTATCTTTTATGGTTGACTTACTACAGCCTTTTTTATGTTGATAATTTTTAAAAAAAATAATGCATTATTTTTAGAGGTGTATTATACACACAAGTATTTATTCTTATCAAAATAAATAGATTCATCATCACGAGCATTTCATTTAGAACAAAGTTGTCCTTTATATCATTTGATTTCAATAAATATCTTAGGAGCTATCACAGTTTTCACATAACTTCGCACCAAAATAATGTTCGCAGCTTAAGTACAACGTGCGCTTGCGCTAATTGCTATGGTTGCTGGCTTCTTAGTTACAATAAAACTGCGTATGTTTTGCGTTAAAATATTTTACTATTTGAACATTATTTTTGAAGGTGTTTTATACACACGGGTATTGATTCTTATCAAAATAAATACATTCATTATCACGAGCATTTCATTTTGAACAAAGTTTACATCATTTGATTTCAATAAATATCTTAGAAGCCATCACAGTTTTGAAATAACTTCACATCAAAAGAATACTCGCAGCTTAAGTACTTACAACGCGAGCTTGCACTAAGTATGGTTGGTGGCTGCTCACTTACATTAAAATATGTGTTTTGCGTTGAAATATTTTCCTTATACATACCTATTAGATTAATTTAGTCGGCTCCCTACGGAACGGTCGTCCCGCGCAACTGCTTTTTTTGCGATACTTCAAGTGATTTCAGCGCGTAATAGGTACATAGTTTTCCTGTCGCTACTAAGTGGTAAAGGACTTGAGCTCATTATTTTGATTGCAGATATTTTCTATTAGGTAGATTCAGTAATACTCTTGGTTAAAATTATTTCTTCAGATTTATACAGGTTAAAGTTTTCTTTTCACCACTGAGTAGGTTTCAATTTTGAATGCATCTATTAATTATAAAGTTAAAAAGATTCAGTAGGTAATTACTTTTGTTATTCTTTCTTCTGATTAATGCAGGTATAAGTAACTGCGATTGCTCATCTCAGCATGTAATAAAAGTTTTTCTTGACTTAGTAATAAGTACCATTTAAAGTAGGTAGGGGTAGGTATTATATCTAAACGTGCATTTTTAATTTGATTTTGTAGTAGGTAATTTGATTTGATATTGTTCTTCTTATTCTCTGTAAAGTGATTGATTACATTTGGTTAATGCCTAATTAATAGGTTGGTTGACTTAATTTATATTTACCAATCTTAATGCAAAATTCGATTTCATTGTAATTGGGTATTGTTTTGTTGTATCTCTACAAAGCTTTGACGTTTTGGACATTCTTTATGACAAAATTGTTAAGTTTTGTTTATCTTCTCACCATTTTTAAATTACCTACCAAATTATATTTTCTGATAAAAAAGTACCTACTGAATTAATTAGTAGAATGCTTAGAAAAAGGACTCGGCTTTCTCGGCAGTCTGCCACGTCTACAACGTCCATCCGTCTAAAACTGAATGCTATTATTTGAGAATTGCTGCAACATATTAACAATATATCTTATTTGTAAAATAATTAGCTTAAATAATTAAAAAATCTACCTAAAGTCACTATTCCACGCGGACGAAGTCGCGGGCACAGCTAGTAATTCATATACGTTGCGTCGTAACTGGTTGAAATGTTTTATATGGGGTTGCAAGATTTGTGCATCTTCCCTATAAGAACTACACACAGCATACTGCTATTTTTAGCATCGATATAGTCGCGATGCAGAAGCTGGACAATGACAGATTATGTACTTTAGACCCTTTACACACTGCGACTTTTAGCATCGACGCGACTCACGCAATGAACAGATTTCATTTAGTATCGATGCAGGTGCGCGTTAGCATCGATGCAGTCGCCAAAATGCAGTACATTATTTGTCAATTTCCAGCTTCTGCATCGCGACTGCATCATTGGTTCTAAAAGTCGCAGTGTGTAAGGGGTCTTATAATCTCATATTTCATTTTGAGAGCAGATAGTTTATATCAACAAGATACCTAGACTCATTATTTATTTAAAACACTTCATGCACAAACAAAAGGAACATATACATATAGGAGAAATAAATCTTATATGGCGGACTTAATGCCAAAAGCATTCTCTACCAGTCAACCATAGGTCTATACAGAAAATATGCTGGCGGCGCGATGGAAGTGATAGAAAGGAAAAAGTGAGAGCTAGATGAAAATTACAATAATAAAAACATTAATAACGATGGCATGCATAGGTACCTACTAAGGAGCGTTGCCTGAATTTACTCGTTCGTAGCTGTCACAAATAAGCGCCAACTAGCTCGAAGAAAAACTTTTCTTACGATTACAAATGTTTTTTTTTTTTTAAATAGCTACCTCGACTTGTAATGCTTATCATTTTAACAGGAATCGAAAGCGGCCTGCATCCAACATAACCAGCTTTTTTTTGATTATCCGACCATTAGTACGGGGCACTTGAGGTTGCGGACAATTTTATGTTAAATAATATTTGCGGGATTTTGCAAATAATCCGTTACATTTACATCAGACACAATCTATATTTCCTTTCCTTAACTGAGAGTGGCCTGCGGTTAATTGACAACTGGATGAAAAATAATCTCCTAACCTTAAACACTAGTAAAACTAATTATATTTGCTTCAGCATCCAAAATCGCACTCAACCTTACACTGATTTCAAAATTATTATACACTCTTGCTCGCGAAACTCTATGACAAATGACTGCGGCTGCCCAACCTTAAAAAAATTGAACACACAAAATACCTGGGTGTTGTTGTTGATCAGAGACTGTCCTGGCACTCACATATTGAACTTGTTGCCGCCGGAATCAGGAAACTGTTCTGGATATTTAAAACTTTAAGACATGTAGTGCCGGCGCAACAGTCAATGGATCGCGGCCCTTCAGGTAGAAATATCCTAATGGAAATTTACTCCGCGCTGGCGCAATCAGTTATCACGTACTGTATTTCAGTCTGGGGAGGAGGAAGTAAAACCAAAATGACTCAGGTTGAATACGCACAGCGATCCTTGTTGAAGGTCATGCACTTTAAAGCTCGCAGATTCCCAACTAATATTCTATATAGCATTAGTCAGGTTTTGTCAGTAAGAAAACTTTATATTCTTAATGCTATACTAAAACAACATAAATCCACACATTACAAGCCATGTAAGAAACGCGCTAGAAAAAGAAATGTCGTTCCTCAAATTCCCATTAAAACTGCCTTCGCTTCTAAGCAATTGTATAGTCGCTCTGTCTTTCTCAACAATAAAATAAATAATATTACAGAGGTATATACTAAAATATTACACGAATGCAAAAGAACAGTCACTAATTTCCTTATGCCCTTAAACTATGAGGAAACAGAAGACATCCTTAAACACACAGTATAGGATATTAAACACAAAACACTTACGCCACACACCCAAACACACATGCGCGCCCGCACACACACACACACACACACACGCACACACACACACACACACACACACACACACGCGCGCACACACACACACACACACACACACACACACACACACACACACAACTGTTTTTTAAGAAAGACATGTGTTTATTATTATTATTATTTTTAACCGACTTCAAAAAAGGAGGAGGTTATCAATTCGACTGTATGTTTTTTTTTTTGTATGTATGTTACCTCATATCTCAGTCGTTTGACGACCAAATCGTAGAGGGTGTACCTTCTTGTTGGTCCCATTTTTTCCATTTTGGGATCTGATGATGGGATCTTGGTGTAATCGAGGAAAACCACGTAAAAAGCACGTATAGTGTTTCTTTACTAGAATCTTAATGTTGACGTGTTGTTACGTCTGATAGTCAACATCTTGTGGGGCTGAGCTGATGGTGGAACTCCTTAACGCTTAGGAGTTCAGTAATTATAATGACGGAACTTATGATAGGTAATTTGAAGCTTCTTTAAAAATAGAATCATAAGGTGCCACTCCCCCCCCACCCCTCTTATGTAATCACTAAAAATGAAGAAATAAAATAAACTTAAAAAAAAAGTAAAAACCAACTTCAAAACCAAAATGCACTAAAAAGTCTTAAATAAACTCTTCACAATTGAAAGGAAAAGAATCCGTTTTAGGCAAACAATTTCTTTTTGGAGTCGGTGCCATCACTTTGACCATCAAGCATCAACTATCACAGCACCGACTCCAAAAAGAAATTGTTTGCCTAAAACGGATTCCTTTTTTAGAGTTTTGTTTTTTATTGTAGCATTGATCTCTAAAATAACGGCCACTTAATGGCCCTACATTATGTTTATAGTTTAAAATTAAAAGTAAATCTCTTAATAATATTTTATAACAATATAACTTACTTTTGTTACAATTTACTAGCATCTTAGAATAAAACCATAATATGGTTATATTATAGTGTAATTGTAGTTATGGAAGAGCGAAGTCCCCTGTCACAGGCATATTTTGCTTAAAAGGTGACCTCGATCCCCTTTAAATACTGTAATCTTTTGGTGAAGAATAATAGTAGTTTATGAAACTGGTACATAATGAGAGGTATTATACACGAGTGTATAATACCTAGTTATGTGCAGTTTCATACACTACTTTATGTTTTCTCATTGAACACGAACATATCAAATAAAAGATAAAGATTTCCATGCTAAAAAGTCTTGATAACATTTATCGTATAATTTTCTTGACTTTACTGGTAGTAGGTTAAGACAGACTGCTGTCGCAGTCTCTAAAATGTCGGGCGGCGAAAAATTTTCTGCACTTTCACTATCAGACATTTTAATAAACACTAATAATTATCTACCGAAACACAAACGTACTATGACGCCAAAATTTCCGTTATCACCGCGCATGCACCAAAGCGCGCGCAGCCACAGAAAAAAATTAAAAAGATGTTGACTTGGCTGTCCGCGCTGTCAGACTATGATGTGGGAAAACTGTCCGGCGATATCGCGCGACGGCTGCATGATAAAAATCGCGCGACGTGTCGCGCGATAAAAACGATTATATAAAAAAAAGTATAGTTGTGATTACGTAAACAAAAATACTGGTAGATAGGTAATAGTTATAAATATATAAAAAGTTGAAAATTTATACTTACTATACTATAATATATACTATACTTAATATTTATATATATACTATACTTAATACATACTTTTCAAGTGGTGGGCACTGTAGTACCACGGACAGTTTACCGTAAAAAAGAAAATGGCACTGTAGTGCCATTGGACTGCAGAGCGGTTATGACCACAAAGACTGCATAAGCTGTTTAGCTTCGATAAGATATGGACTAATGAGTCCTAACGGGTCAAACACTTGAGATAATATTGAAAGAATTACTCGTTTAGTTTGTTTTCCAGGAAGATCTATATTGATTAAAAATTTTAACACATCCTTAAAATCATCCCACAGTAAACCCAGTGTTTTGGAGATGGTAGTCTCACTCAACTTGTGGTCTCAACTCAAATTGGATGCTGATACGTCAACAAGTTCTTTAAGGACGTTTGGATCGTTTGATCGCCATTTACGGAGGGGAAAACCTGCTGATTGTAGTTCCTCAGAAACACGTTTTGTGAGATCAATACTTTCCTGAGCTGAAGATGATTCAGACAAAAAATCATCGACATAAAAATCATGTTCAATTACACTAGCAATGCTTTTGTCTTTAGATTCTTATGCAACTTGCTTTAGGCACTGAGTAGCCAGATAAGGAGCTGAAACAGTACCGTAAGTGACGGTATTTAATTAAAAGACTTTAAGTGGTAACTCTGGGGAATCACGCCATAAAATACGTTGCAATAATCTATCTTCAGACCGAACTAAGATTTGTCTTTACATCTTTTCGATGTCACCACAAATTACTACGTTATGTTCTTGAAAACGTAAAAATATTGATATAATCGGATCTTAGACTACTGGTCCGACCAGCTGCAAATCATTAAGAGGTAGACCCGATGTTTGAGGCGTTTATGTGCTAGTGTGTAAAAGTCACCCAATTTTGAAGGTGAGTCCTTCAATGGAATCGAAACCTCGAATCTACCATCGGACAGTCGCTTGGTCGAATTAACAAAGATTTCCTCGCATCTTTGCTCTTCAAAAGACAACGACGAAGCTTCAGGGACATTTTCGAGTTCCCAAAAGCTCGCAAGTTGTTTTGTATGTGTATAGCGGCTGTCAAGCCAACTTCCCGTTCATTATTCGTAGTACTTAATGAAACACTGCCAGAAACTATCCAACCTAACTTGGTTTCTTTCAGAGTTGGTTGATTTCGACTAAGGAGATGTTGACTGAAGGTTCGAAACGAACCAAGTATGTCCCAAAATATTTCACCGCCTATGAGTACATCAATGTTACTTTGTTTTAAATAATCAGGGTCAGCCAGTTCTATCGAACTAGGGATATTAATACTGGCCGTATTAATGTATTGATGAGACGGTGGCGACTCTAAAATACTAGGGATTGTTAGGCAACTGATCGGCATTTTAAATGAACTTGTTCTAGAATGAATTACAAGATTAGATTTACCCGTTATCGCAGTAGACTAGTTACCGATTCCAGATTCAATTATTTCAGCTTTACACACCGGTAGATTTAACGTTTTAGCTAGTTGTTCTATGATAAAACTGGAGGTGCTCCCACTGTCTAGGAGGGCACGAGCTGAATAAGGATGGCCATTCGCATCATACACAGTCACAAGTGCGGTTGACCACAGAACACGTTTACATGTGTGTTGTGTCGAAATCGAAAGTGTTACATTGTCAGGCGGGGCTGAAGTTTGGAGTCACTCTCAATATGTAACAAAGTATTATGTTTTAGGAAACATTTGACAGTGACTGCGCTTGCACTCTGTTGCGGTGTGGTTAGGCCTTAAACAATTCAGGCATACATTCGACTCTTTCGCTTTATTAGGTACTGCGCATAATATCGGTCAAATCTCGGAACGCATTACAAAAGTATAACCTATGCCCTTTATTACAGAGAGGGCAAGAGGGCGGAATAAATGTAGCCTGTCGAGTTGGATTACTTGTCAAAGCAAATTTTGATGTCGTTTATTTTCCGCGCGATATTGATGAGAATTGGTACTTTTATTCGAACTCGTTTTATTTACAGAAATTTTATCACCATGTATAGGTTTAGTGTCCAGGATTTGTGTAGACTCTAAAGTTTCCAGTAAAATCGCTCGACTTTGAAGGAAATTCATCATATCGTCATAAGACGGTTTTGTTATGGCCATTTTAACCTACTCCCACTCTTTCGATGTGAAAGAATCGAGCTTCGAACTAATTAAATAAACAAGGAATGTATCTCATTGCGAAGTATTTTCCCCCAATGAAGACAAGGCACGCAAATTAGTATTACATTTATCAATAATATTGCGAATTTCTGATGACGTTTCGTTACACATAGGTGTTAAATTAAAGAGATATTTAACATGGTTATGTATAAGAGCTTGCAAATTATTATACCGCTCCAGCAATAGCTGCCAAGCAATGTCGAATTAGCTGTAGATAAAGTGATTGATTGGATGACATTGGCAGCGTTACCTTCGAGGCTCGACCGTAAATAATCGAACTTACTAATTTTATCAATGGCTTGATTTTCATGAATTAATGACGCAAATATGTCTATCTATGTGTATCCATCAAATCTCGGCAAATTGATACTAGAAAAGTCACGGGTAGAGCCAACCTGGATTTTGTCCGGCGGAGTGATGCAGTGTCCTAAAAGACTGCTCGTCGTTGCAGTCGTTCGGAGCTCGGGATCGCGGTTGCCTCGATGAGATCAGTAGGTTGGCGAACCCAATTCCCTCGAAGAAGCTATCCTCGAAATCGTCTCGCTCTTCATATAGGTTTTGTACCAGTTTCTCATCAGCCTCCGCGCATTCAAGTTCGATAGCTTATGAAATTCATCCTGTAACGAGGTAATTTTGTCAATGCGGTATTAAGTTGGTACTGATCTATTTCATTTAATGGTTTTTATAATGATGCGAGGTATGTTTTGAACTTAGTCATGCTTTTACACAGCCTTTTTTTCTGTTATATTGAATAATATCAGGTTTAGGATTGGTATCGGCTGCATTTTCCATCGTTAAAATTACTTAAATAAAACGGAACTAAGTGAAACTGGAAGTATAAAATGGTTTGTTAACAGGTAAGTGATAAATTAACGAGAATTTACAAAAACGATTTGGTAATAGAAAAGAAAACCTTACCGGTAAGTCCACCTCAGCACACTTGAACCCCCCAGTCTCCCGGAGCGTAGCAAAGGTAAGTGCGTCTTACCTGGTGGTCCTGGTATTAATTTTCTTATGACCTGGTGGTAGCCGCGGCAGCTTCGGCCGGCGGCGGTGCAGATCGGTATGAGATATCCGGAACGATGTGGCCAAAAAAATATTCTTCGTATTTGTTCGTAAATTCTTAGGTCGCTGGATTGTTCAAAATAAAAGTAACATACTGGTTTTAACGTTATTAATCATAAAGTAATATTAACAAAACAATAAACGAAGTTTTCTGTTAGTAAGTCAGGCACGGCCAAAAAAATTGTGTCAAAAAAACAATCGCCGCGCGACGGTCGCATTTCTTCTTTTTTCGTTTTTTCTCGCTGGCCAGTGTGCGCGGCTAAGCTGATGGAGGTTGGTTTTTCATAACAAGCTGTTTTTCAGATTTCTCTTACAGTATATGTTTGCGGTTTTCTTAAAAACAATAAAATGTGAATTCTTAATTGAACATGTCCTAAACTAAAGAAGTATTTGATATTTTTTTCTATTTCTGTTCAAAATAGAAGACATGAGTTATCGAACAAAGTGAATTTCTCAAGAAAAAGCACCAACAAATGCTACAGTTTTTCAAATTAATAATGGTTTGAAAGAAAAAAATAAAGTAAGTATATCGTATACAAATTACAATAATATCATATGGAACTCATATTTAAACAAAAAAAAAACACTAAATTACATAAGGATTAGGTTTGAAGATCTTTATTATTATACGAAATTACATTTCATTTATAATGAGATACGTAAAATAAAAATAACCGGTATTCGACTCTAAATGCTATTTTAGCTTTATTTTCAATGTGTTTATACTTTCAAACTCTTTTATAGGGCAGTAGCAAATTGAGTAGCTGATAATTGTACTTCATTTTTGATTAAGAGATTATGAGGGTTACTTTTTATAGTTAATTTAAAAACTACATTTAATTGAATTTGTTATTGCATGCATTTAACTAAAATGCATGTATTGAATTGTACAACTGTTTACTACTGTTTTTCATTCATATTATTTTGTTTCAAAACTGCCCAATAACACCGTAAACGTCGGATTTTGAACGTTATTATGAAATTTGTAAAGGAATTTGAAGCAGCGCGTATACGAGTAAGTAAGTAGCCTTTTAATAACTCGATAATATGTTTTGGTACCTATCTCTTACCCATAGTGTCTCGCTTGGTCATTGTTATTTTTATTACGCTAAGCAAGTGTTTTGACAATTTTTATTGAAAAGACGACACTTACATTTTGACTACTTACTCGAGAGTGCGAAAATCGTCGCCACTCAAATAAAACCGTTTTCGGACTCGATATTGTTTTGAGTTTGATGTCCACCTGTGTTTATTCTTACTCTTTCTCGCAGACTAATAAACTTCTTGTTTTCGTATTTGCATTAAAAAAAAAACACCGATGTTGAAATAAACTTTTGTGTTTCTTGAAATATTTTATTAACTGTACTATTATTATTATAACTTGGGTGAAGAGAGTTCACTTAATTTAACTACATGAAACATTCTCTCCATTACGTATCTCTCAGACGCAGTTGGTTCGCCAGTGGGTATGGATAGTCATTCGATT
>CAWUPE010000828.1:0-16801 GCA_963924145.1 Pyrausta purpuralis
ACTATCGATTAAAAAAAAAATTCGCCTACCTAGAGGGTATACTTTCTTGTTGGTCCCAGTGTTGCCAGTTCGGGATCTGATGATGGGATTTTGGTGTAATCGAGGGAAACCCTCAAATTTTAAAGGCACATGTAGTGCTTTTTTTCTAGAATCTTAATGTTGACGTCTGATAATTGACATCTTGTGGAGCTGAGCTGATGCTGGAACTCCTTGACGCTTAGGAGTTCAGTAATTATAGTGACAGAACTTGTTACGGACACCCAATCATGTTTAGTAATAAGTTTAGTTATATTTATTTGTAAGGATTTTTGATGATAATAAATATATTTTTCTGTTAGGTCCATAGCGAGTAAGCATTGTAATTAGCTTAGGGCTCGTTTTATTTCAATAATAAGAAACCTGTTAGTTAGGAATTCCCATTTGCAAATTAGGTAGGCAGGTAGGGTAACAATTAACTAGCTAGGAAATATTAAGAAATATGTAGGTAGTTTGGTACAGGGGCGAGGGAGACCCTAGTAGGCTGTCTCGCTCAGGTGGAGCGAGGCCGGTAAAGCCTTCGAATTTCCTGTCCCCCATATCGCGCTTTCTGAGGGTAGGTAGGAAACCCATAGAGTGGATTGTTGCGAATGGGAATTTTATCACGATTAATGTAGGTAGGTTACAAAAACGTTAGAAGGAATACGCAGATGATGTTATGTGTCCGTCCTTGTTTGTAACTAATCTGTATTAGTCGATAAGTCAGACATGTATTTTTGGTTAAATAAAGGGCCGTGAGCGGGCCAGATCGTACGCGCTCTCACGGTCACCGATCTCAAAAAGAAGAGTTTTATTTGGAATCTACAGTCTACACATCGAAGGAAAGATCGTCGGAAAATTGACTCAGCCTGCCTGTAGTCAATATCGTCTGGTCCTTCGAGCCGGATATAAGAAGAAATCAGCAACGCGGCATCGACTTGTGCTTTGGTTAGCACATACGCCGAGGGATCTACGCCGAAGCACAGTGTAACCAGGAGCCGCGAATCGGCCTATACTCCTGTGGAGAGACGATCACATTTACACGGGTGTTCCGTGGCTCGGGCATTCACCACCTAACGGTGCCAAACGGTGTCTGTCTCGGGTTGACGCGATATGTGGCAGCTCGCCCGAAAACTGCGCCAGGCGGTGCAGTTTTCGGGCGAGCTGCCACATATCGCGCCAGCGATTGTGAACAAGTCCGACCGGCGCCGGTACGGTGTGCGTAAGCGTGGGGGCCGGACTGTAGGCACTGCGGAGGGTTCTGGACATTCCAGCCAGAACTGAGCACCCCACGGATGCGTACACTCTCTGCCGGGCGGTACCTCCCTTCCGATCCTGCACGGCCATCCATCCCCAGACAGGCTCCCCTTGGTAGTGTACCTGTTTGGGATTGATAGGAGTAGGGGCAGCAAGTAAGAAGATGCCGACTACGCGCAGCCAAGCTGGGAAAATGGAAGCGAAGACTCAAGACTACGCAACTTTGAAGAGCCACCCCGCATCACCGTCTGTGCAAGCCACCGCGAGTACGTTACGACAGACTGAACTACCCGCAGAAGGCGGGACGAATGGAAACGGCAGCAGAGAGACGTCACGACGCTAACGCCGACGCGCCTAGGATAGAGGCCGCCGCCGTCGTCAACTAGGTCAAGCGTCGCCGCTCGTTTAAAGCAAGCCGAGTTGAGAGCAGCCGAGCAGTTGGCGGCTATTGAAAAAAATCTAATTCAGAAGAGATTAGAATTTGAGATCGCTACGATAATGGATACAACAGATGAAGATGATCGTGAGAGCCTACCCGCCGGTGAGACCCTAGCGAGGGTGGATGACTGGTTGGATCAAGCCCAGTCCCGGCGTCAAGATGTAAACATGCAACTACCCACAACCGAGATGTCTTGTAGCGTTCCTACCCTCCGTGAAGAGAGGAATGAAAGAAATAGACATTTGTTTACGCGACGCAAGGAAAAAGATGCGCGTAATATAGAAGTGGATAGAAACCGACATTTGAATTCGCCGAGCATAGAATTAAATGAAGATGTAAACAACATTCAACAAGATGTGCAGCGACAGGTCGAGTCAAACAATGATTGTACAGCGAGACCCCAAGAGTATACGGACGGGGCGGAACGACTTGCTTACACATTGGAGAGGATTATGTCGAAGCGACCGGCCCCACGTCAAGCTATTGAGTTACCGATTTTTAATGGAAACACGAACGACTGGTTACCATTTAAAGCTGCAATGGAAGATTCAACGCGATCATGCAACTACAGTAATCCGAGAACCTGGCTAGATTGAGGAATTGTCTAAAAGGAGAAGCCAAGGAGGCAGTAGCGGCGTTGTTATACCGTGCCACCGATCCGGACAAGATCATGCGAACGCTAGAACAATGCTATGGAAGGCCAGAAGTGATCATTGATCGGGCACTGGACGACCTCAAGAACCTGCCGCGAGTTGGAACGACAGCCAGTGAACTGAATTCGTTCGCGATTAAGGTACAGAACATCGCGTATACACTGGACTCCATAGATAATAAAAGCTACCTCAGAAATCCGATGATGACCCGAGAGGTGGTCGATAAGCTGAGCCCACACTTGAAAAACAAGATGGTGCGACTACGCAGCGCGGTACGCAAGCTACTCGGAGCCAGAGATCGTGACATTATCGCAGTTTTTGATGGAGGAAGCGAATAAGGCGATTCGATTCGCATACGTGTCGCAACCTAGCAACAGTGCAGCGAAGAAAGAAGTGCAAGCTAAGCAGAAGGCTAACTCAAAGAAGCGAAACACTGGTGTGTACGCCACAACCGAGGAAAAAGCTACGACGGCACAAGATAAGACGTGTTTATGTTGCGGCGGGGACCACGATGTGTCGAAGTGCACAAAGTTTAAAACCATGACAGTAAAGCAAAGATGGGATTGGTTGAAAGAAGAAAAGATATGCTTTCTATGCTTGAACAATAAGCACAGGCGAATCAAATGTAAAGCACCGATGTGTAATGAGAATGGCTGTAACCGACGTCATCACAGGCTGTTACACACAGAGCGTGAAAACAGCGAAAGTCAACACAACCAAGAAGTGGTAGCCTCAGTTAGCCATACTGTGGGGGCATCCAAGGTGTTGTTGAAGGTATGTCCGATCGTCATTGAGGGGCCACGGGGTAGAGTAAACACACACGCTCTACTTGACGAAGGGTCTACGGTTACGTTGATCAATCAGGACGTGGCGGAATACGTCGGTGCAGAAGGCCCGCTTCGAGACTTACACATATGCAGTGTGAATACACAGAGCGTACCACACACGAGCAGAGAGGTGGAGCTTCAAATGATCGCCAGTAACAACGAGAAACATTTGGTGAAAGCGAGAACAATGAAGAATCTCCGCTTGAATACTCAAACGGTGGGTCGGAGCTGTTTAGAGTATGGACACATGCGTAACCTGAACGAGAGTGACGTGTGTTATGTGAACGCCAAGCCGCGTGTCCTCATAGGCGCGGACAATTGGCATCTGATAGTAAGCAGGAAGCTGTTGACAGGCAAACGCCACGAGCCAGCAGCATCGCTCACTAGACTGGGGTGGGGTGATACATGGTCGAGCGCCGTCCCGAGTCATAAGGGAGAGAGATACGGTGTTGTTCGTCGACGACCATGGGAGAGCTCGGTCTACGCAACCTGACGAAGAATTACACAACATGGTGAAGTCATACTTCGACATCGATTCGCTGGGCATTCAGAAAAAGGAACGCGAGAACCCTGATGATGTGCGCGCCTTAGAAGCCTTTGAGTCAACAGTGAGATGTGTCAAACAGCGATATGAAGTTGGATTGCCGTGGCGCAAGGTTAACACAGTTATGCCGCCGAGCTACGAGGCTGCGAGGCGGAGGCTCACGTCAATAGAAAGGAAGATGGACGCATCTGAAGACTTCAAAGCAAAGTACACAGCCAGATCGAGAGTATGTTTAGAAAAGGCTACGCAGAGGAATGCCGAGAAGCCGACACACAGAGCCCGCGTCTCTGGTATTTACCACACTTTGCCGTGGTAAATGTTAACAAGCCACAGAAGATTAGACTAGTTTTTGACGCCGCGCCAAAAGCAACGGAGTGTGCTTAAACGACGCGCTACTAGAAGGCCCCGATCTGCTGAGGGACTTGGCTGGAATCCTGTTTAGATTTCGAGAGCGAGCTATCGCCGTAACAGCGGACATCAGGGAGATGTTTCTGCAAATTAAGATTGCTCAAGAGGACCAACCGGCGCAAATGTTTTTATGGAGAGGCGAGGACAGAGCAGCGCAGCCTAAAAAGTATAAGATGACATCAATGATTTTTGGCGCAAAGAGCTCATCGTTTCTGGCGCACAGTGTTAGAGACCACAATGCGAAGCAACATGCAGCAGAGTACCCGAAGGCATACGAAGCTATCACGAAGAACCACTACATGGACGATTGGGTAGATTGTTTCGATACACAAGAAGAAGCAAGCAACGCCGTCAGAGACGTCACGCACGTACACGCGCAGGCGGGATTTACGCTCGCAGCGTTCAACTCCAATGCAGCGCAAGTCATGCGTAAGCTGCCACTAGAATGCCGTGCTGCGGACGCGTCGAAACAGCTCTGCTCAAGTGGAGAACAGCAGGGGCGTACCCTAGGCCTCGTGTGGAATGCCAGTACAGATGAATTGGGTTTTAACACTGACTTAGTTAGAGTGCCGCGTAAGGCGAAAACGCTAGAGCAAGCGCCGACAAGCGAGAGGCGTTGAGCGCGGTTATGTCAATATTTGATCCGCTGGGACTGCTCAGTTACTACACGATAAGAGCGAAGATTCTTATGCAAGAAGTGTGGCGCCTACAAACCGGCTGGGACGAGATTCTACCTGAAGAAATAGCGAAGGAATTCAGCGTTTGGCTGTGGAACGTAGAGACACTTAGCAGTCTGCGTCTACCCCGCCTCTACACTTTGACGGGGGGAGTGACTGGAAAGCAGCTGCACGTGTTCTGCGACGCTAGCGAGTCTGCTTACGCGACAGCAGTCTATTGGCTTGTAGAGTACGAGGATGGATCACGTCGTGTGGTATTAGCGGCAGCAAAGGCAAGAGTAGCCCCGATGAAGACGCAGACGATACCACGTCTGGAGTTACAAGCGTGTCTTATCGGAACGAGACTTGCGTCGACAGTAATGGAGGAGCACAGATGGCAGCCCGATAGAGTTACGTATTGGACAGACTCTACGACCGTTCTGCACTGGATTGGGAACGATAGAGTGCGTTACACGCCATACGTAGCGCACCGCTTGAGAGAGATATGTGAGTTTTCAAGACCCGATCAGTGGCGGTGGGTGCCGACGCAAGACAACGTAGCGGACGACGCGACTAGAGTCGTCACAGAGATGAAATCAAATGAAGACAGATGGTTTACTGGGCCATCGTTTTTATACGAACCGGAGAATACATGGCCGTCTCAAGCAGGCTGCACAGAGAGCAGCGAGGAGACTGTATTTAGCGTCGCGACAGAGGACAAATGGAGCGTGCCAGACGCCGGGCGCTTCTCGAACTACGAGCGCCTAGTGAGGGCGATGGCGTATGTGCTTCTATTTATAGATAAATGTCGCAAGCGCGCAACTGTTTTGACCAAAGAACACATAGATAGAGCGGAAAGATGGCTGATGAGGCGAGCGCAGGCAGACTCATTTCGAGAAGACATAGAGCGCCTAGAAAGAAGTCAGAACTTGAAGGCGGGGAGTCGCATCCGAAGACTTGATCCATTCATCGACGAGGAGGGCGTGTTGCGGGCGAGAGGAAGGACGAGGGCAGCGGGTGTGTCTGCCCCCGATACTACGCCCCGTAATATTGGACGGCAGCCACCCGTACGCGCGGTTGTTGTGCAATAGGGAACACCGTCGCGCCCATCACTCGCACAACGAACGCGTCGTCAACGATGTACGACAGAGATACTGGATACTGCGATTGCGACCTACTGTTCGGGCCGTGGCCTATAAGTGCGCCTTTTGTCGTATGAGAAAGGCGAGACCTGTGACACCTGTGCTGGGAGACTTGCCACGCGCTCGAGTAGAGGCTTTCACCAGACCATTCTCTAACTGTGGTCTAGATTTCTTTGGTCCCATGATCATAACTGTGGCCGTCGTCACGAAAAACGGTGGGGAGCGTTATTCACATGCCTCACTACGAGAGCCGTGCATATAGAGTTGGTAGCGAGCCTGTCAACTGACTCGGCTATCATGGCGTTGCGGCGTATGGGAGCGCGACGAGGATGGCCACAGAAAATGTACTCAGACAACGCGACGAACTTCAAAGGCGCAGACAAGGAGCTACGAGCAGCGAATGAAGAATGGGAGCCAGCTCTACGAGACTATGCGCTCACCCAGCGCATCGACTGGCGCTGCATAGCGCCAGGGGCGCCGCATCGGGGGGGAGCGTGGGAGCGTCTCATTCGCTCTGTCAAGAACGCTCTACGAGTCACTCTACATGAAAAGGCACCGAGAGAAGAGGTACTGCAAACTCTACTGGCGGAGGTCGAACACACCATGAACGCGCGACCGCTAACACACGTGCCGGTCAGCGCTGACGACCCGGAGGCGCTCACCCCGAACCACTTCCTACTAGGGGGACCGCGCGGCCTACCCATCATCGGGCCGTGCGAACCAGCGTCGAGGAAGACGTGGAGGGCGGCGCAAGCGCTAGCCGACGAGTATTGGCGCCGCTGGCTTAAAGAATACCTACCGGACCTGGTGCCGAGAAGAGGAGCCCGAGATGTCGCCGAGGTTGCTATCAAGCCCGGTGATCTAGTCGTCGTGGTGGACCACACACTGCCTAGAAACGTGTGGCCACGAGGCGTCGTCACAGAAGTACATCCTGGACCTGACGGAGCAGTGAGGAACGTCGAGATTCGGACCAAGGGCGGCGTGTTTCGTCGACCGGCGTCGAGATTGGCTGTCCTGCCGGTGGAATAAGAAGAGGTTCGCACTTCGCAGCGCTTCACCGGGGGGAGACTGTTACGGACACCCAATCATGTTTAGTAATAAGTTTAGTTATATTTATTTGTAAGGATTTTTGATGATAATAAATATAATTTTCTGTTAGGGCCATAGCGAGTAAGCATTGTAATTAGCTTAGGGCTCGTTTTATTTCAATAATAAGAAACCTGTTAGTTAGGAATTCCCATTTGCAAATTAGGTAGGCAGGTAGGGGTAACAATTAACTAGCTAGGAAATATTAAGAAATATGTAGGTAGTTTGGTACAGGGGCGAGGGAGACCCTAGTAGGCTGTCTCGCTCAGGTGGAGCGAGGCCGGTAAAGCCTTCGAATTTCCTGTCCCCCATATCGCGCTTTCTGAGGGTAGGTAGGAAACCCATAGAGTGGATTGTTGCGAATGGGAATTTTATCACGATTAATGTAGGTAGGTTACAAAAACGTTAGAAGGAATACGCAGATGATGTTATGTGTCCGTCCTTGTTTGTAACTAATCTGTATTAGTCGATAAGTCAGACATGTATTTTTGGTTAAATAAAGGGCCGTGAGCGGGCCGGATCGTACGCGCTCTCACGGTCACCGATCTCAAAAAGAAGAGTTTTATTTGGAATCTACAGTCTACACATCGAAGGAAAGATCGTCGGAAAATTGACTCAGCCTGCCTGTAGTCAATAGAACTTATGATAGGTAATTTGTAGCTTCTTAAAGAACAGAGTCATAAGGTGCAACCCCCCCCCTCCCCCTTCTCCTGTTATCACTAAAAATGAATAAATAAAATTAACTTTTTTTAAAAAAAACGACTTAAATACTAAAATGCACTAACGTCTTATATAAACTCTTAACCGTTGAAAGTAAAGAAATCCATTTTAGGCAAACAATTAGTTTTAAGAGTCGGTGCCATCACTTTGACCATCAAGCATCAACTATTAAAATAAATCCAAAAATAAATTGTTTGCCTTAAATGGATTCGTTTCCTTTAAATGGTCAAGAGTTTATTTAAGACTTTTAGTGCATTTTGGTTTTGAAGTCGATTTTTACTTTTTATATTTTCTCTCATATTAATCAACCTCAAATAAAAATATGAAAATCATGCCGTACATTAATTTAGTTTTATCGCTGAAGTTTTTCATAATATTTACTTTACCTAACTGCTTGAAATACAGTTCTTTTTTCTAATTCTAAGCACTAACTCTAAATAATAATTCAAATGAACTCATTTCTACACACCACTAAAACAAACGTCATGCTTATTAATAAATAACTTTACAAATGAAAATGACTCATAAAATATGCCTTCTGTACTCTATTCAAGTTTTCACACTCGCAACACGACTGAGTATAAAATCTAAATTAGTAACAGAAGGACATTAGGATTCCTGCTACCCTTGCAATGGCCTTCAGTGTATCAGTATTTATTTATACAGCTCGTTACGATACACTAGCGTGCAATTCAACTGCGGACACGTTGAAAATAACCAGGGATATTGAGATGCCTTAGTATTGGCATTGGTATTACTACTTCATTTTCATTTCGACCCTGTGGAAAGTGGGAGCCGGTACTTATTATGTAACGAAATAACTTGTGATTTGATAAAATGAATGTTAAAATGAATTCTTTACTTTGGTATATTTGAGAATAGGTAAAAAGGTAAGTGATAAGTATTCATTAATAGTCATTACTACTACTGTAACTAATATTACTTTTTCTTAGGTATAGATCTGACAAAACGCTTAAAAATAAACTTGTGTTGAAAATTACTCTCGATGAGTTCAATCGTAGCTAAAGTTGTCGAGTTACCCTTACCCTCCTTTGAATTGCGATCTAGATGTGCGCGTAGTATTATCATGATTTCCCCAAAGTATTCCCTTCCACGGTACTTTCTTTACCTTACGCTTACGTATCTTTTTTTTTTAATTTAAGCGTTTTGTGACGCTACTTATTTTGTGTGTGAGTTATTTCCCTGGTGCCTTCAAGTATTTAACGATCAAGCATTTAGTGCTACTGTAAGGACTTCAGTAAAAAAACACTTTTATAAGTTTTTTGGAATAAGTCGAATAAAGCATACCTATCATAAATATCAACATGTATGACATATACGACGAAATTCTTATTCGATGAAATATCCGTTACTTCCGAATAACCATTCAGTTCAAGAAAAGTTAGATTCGCATGAGCTAAATAATTTTTCACTGGGTGTCTTTTACTAAAGAATGATCACAAAGGTACATAATTTTAAAATATTTTTAAAAGAAAAAGCTTTTTTCAATATTTATGTACTTTTTAAATTCACGCGTGATTTTTAAAGATGCATTGTGAAGTATCTATAAACCCATTATAGACTGAGTTTTTTGAAGTGTTAGAATTTCGTTTTCTTTTAATATGGTCTACGTAATGCTAAACAAGCATTTAAAAACTGATCTGACTTGTGACCTGGAAGAAAAACGCTGATACCATGAGGTACCTCTAGCCTCTTACCGTGTCATTAGATTCAAATTAACACAGCCAAGAAACATAGTAAATATATTTAAAAATATGTATTCTTATTATGCTGACACCTCGCTGGCTTGGCGATGTGAAAAACAACGTGTATCAGATAAGAACTGTCCGAATTATCACCTAGAAATACTAAAACTAAGTTACATTGCATCTTGTCTAGCTTTGTTCTGTCCTCGTGAGGCATGGCTCCTGTGAGCTTGCATGACCTCGTCCTCTCAAAGCATGAAGACTGATGCCTTGTATGCCTGGAACAGCTAGGCGGCGATGAAACGTCTAGGTTCTCGATGTGTACGACGTAGACGCGAATTTTAGGCAGTGGGACCTCATAAGGGACTCTTACTACCGATCTTTGCGGTAATTTAATGCTCACGTTAGTGCGTCTTCATCACTTGAATCCTCATCAGAATGTATGGAAGATTCTTGTGTTTCTATGAATATCTGTTTAAGCTGGAGATCTTTATCATCCCCAAAATTGCTAATTGCTATTTTTTTAACATTATTACATAAAAAATAACAAAAACCTTTCGTGTATGCCACCGGCAATTATGACATACCAATATTACCCACTTTTTAACCGACTTCAAAAAAGGAGGAGGTTATCAATTCGACTGTATGTTTATTTTTTATCATTTTTTTTTGTATGTATGTTACCTCATATCTCAGTCGTTTGTCGACCGAATCAAAAAATTGTTTCGCCGACTTAGAGGGTGTACTTTCTAGTTGGTCCCACTTTTTCCATTTTGGGATCTGATGATGGGATCTTGGTGTAATCGAGGGAAACCCTCAAATTTTAAAGGCACGTATAGTATTTCTTTACTAGAATCTTAATTTTGACGTGTTGTTACGTCTGATAGTCAACATCTTGTGGGGCTGAGCTGATGGTGGAACTCCTTAACGCTTAGGAGTTCAGTTATTGTAATGAAGAAACTTATGATAGGTAACTTGTAGCTTCTTAAAAAATTGAATCATAAGTGCAACTCCCCCCCCCCACCCCCCCCCCCCTCTTATGTAATCACTAAAAATGAAGAAATAAAATAAACTTAAAAAAAAAAGTAAAAAACCGACTTCAAAACCAAAATGCACTAAAAAGTCTTAAATAAACTCTTCACCATTGAAAGGAAAGGAATCCGTTTTAGGCAAACAATTTCTTTTTGGAGTCGGTGCCATCACTTTGACCATCAAGCATCAACTATCACACTCTATCGACTCCAAAAAGAAATTGTTTGCCTAAAACGGATTCCTTTCCTTTCAATGGTGAAGAGTTTATTTAAGACTTTTTACTGCATTTTGGTTTTGAAGTCGGTTTTTACTTTTTTTTAAGTTTTCTACTTAGAAATAATACAAAATTTTCTAATCACAGCATTTATGATGAACATATTATTGTAAATCAGTATGTGCTATAATAACACTTATTAAATTATAAACACATTTCTGAAATCTGCGCCTGTTTATCTGAGATTTTTTTATACCTATACTTCTCAACCGTCAATTAAAATAACTTAGAAGAGTTTGTCAGTTTCAATTTGAAGTAAAATTATATGCTGAATTTCGTGAAGTGTAACTAAAAAGGTTATATTGAAACTCTCGAAAAAGTGGTACTGTTTGGGACCGCTAGTTAAAATGGGTATAATGAGATACATACAAATAATATACATACAACTTAATAATATAATTTGCACTTGTAAAAAGCAACTTTGGCTGTGTGACAGACGAGGAATCGAACCCCGTGTCTTACGCTATCCGGGCGCATAGGCATACGCCAAATTTATGCACAATTTTTGTTTGTATACTGACAAAACACTATAAAAACAAAAATGAAATTATACAGTCAACTGTTATAAAATATATGACATAGGGATTATTTTTTCAATGTGATAAAATATATTTTTCTTCTTATAATTATGAGTTGCAGGAGCAAACAATAAGTTTCTTTAAATGGACAAAACCTTATAGTTGATACCATTCTTTAAATTAATTAAACCTTGATTCCTAAGTAAGACTATTCACATGGATTCACCAGCCATATGCGGGCGTCTTATTTCTAAGTATTTCTGATAAGGCTGCAAACGAATTTTCAGCCTCCGCAAACTTAGTTCTATCTTAACTTTTTTCGGCAACAAATTATTGTTCTTGTAACAAGGCGAACTTTGGTAACTGAAGGCTAGAACAATTGGAACGAACAGACTTCTGGAATTTCACGAACAAACTTTTCGTATCGTGCCTTGAAAATGGTTGGAACTCTGGTCTTTGGTAACTAAGTAGTTAATTTGCAATCGAAATTTATGCACTGATTAAATGGCATGTTCAATCAATTCAATAGACACCAATTATACACGCAGAACTATCTATGTATACAAATATTAAAAAAGCTAAAGAGTTTGTTTGTTTGCTTGCTTGTTTGAACGCGCTGATCTCAGGACCTGCTAGACCAATTTGAAAAAATATTTTTTAGTTTAATAGCTTGTTTATTGAGGGAGAAATTGGAGGGAGAAAGCAAAATTTCAAAACACGCGAATACAGTCGCGGGGACAGCTAGTATTTATTTAAATAAAAAATTGACCAGCTGTCAGCATGTTACAAATGATATGACTAACTTGATTTTGTTTTATTAATGTAGATAGACAAGGAGAAAGATATTACTCTGTTCCCATAGGTTGTACGTAGGTAGCGTATTTTTTAATAAACTTACCCGATAAATAAGCTTTCAAATCGAAACAGTAGTTTCTGAGATTATCACGTTCAAACAAACTTTCAGCTTTATAATGTTAATGTGCTTAAAGATTTCTATGGGCGATTCCTTCCGTATTTCAATTATTTCTTAAAACATATTTTGTACTTGCTTAAATTTGAGTTAAAATTATATTTGTGTACGTATTTTCGTCGCTCTTTGGTATCGATTTAATTTTAACGTTCGGATATTACCATAATTTGCACCTGCGTGCTTTTTATTCGCTCGTAAATTCGCTTATATTATTCGACGAAAAGGTCTTAAAATGGAATATCAAGTTACCGTTTTAGCATCGAGTTTAAAAATGAATGACGGTAAAAGAGGTTATACAATTTCTCCATGATATTATGCCGGTCAAAGCTATGGCAATTACAGTTAAGTCAATACTAATACGTTTAATCAATATTAAACGTACACCTTTTATACAAGGAAATCAATCTTGCTTGAATCCGTTCGAGTTAAGGCAGTTCATTTCCGACTCATGCTGACTCACTCATACGGTCGAAATTAAGACATGTAAATGGTCAATAAGGAATTATCCCTTCAAAAACAGAGCAGCTTAACTGTCAAAGCAAGATCGCAATATGCATCCCTGACTAGTTGCGTCATTGATATTAATGGTACTTGATACCAGCGATTGAATATTTACGATTGTGTGTGTTTTGAAGAAAAAATGCCTTAACGACGTGTTTGGTGTATTGGTTAGACTATTACGCCAGTCATCGCAGGTTCGAATCCTGCAAGGGGCAAATGTTTGTGTGAAGAGCACTAATATTTGTACCTGAGTCATGGATGTTTGTATTTAAGTATTTATGGGAGACGCCCCGTCATAATCGTTGTCTGGTATTCGTAACACATGGACGAAAATTACTTACTTCGAAACCACGACAGCTGGTGTGTTGTCTGGCGCATATTTATGTACATAACCAAATTTTAGACTGGCTAGTTTAGGGTATTGACCATAGGTATTTTTTTTTCATCAAAACACATAAAATTTTAACTATTCAACCACTGTAGGTAAACGACATTTCACCATTACTAAAGATGAAGAAATTGGCACAAAGTCATCTACTAATTACAGCTTACTAAAACATTAGTTTTAAGGAAACATAGAAGTTAATTATTATCAGCATCACTTTAGGATTTAAACAAAGAACTGAACAACACTCAACATTCAATTTAATTAAAATACTTTTAAGTGACCCGGAACTCGGAAGTCACAAAGTTCATAACAGTCCATTACTGAATCAATTTATCATAACGTAGTATACTCTACCTACAGGATGACCTATTATTCAATTGTCATAATATTCATTTGAATTGTAATAGCAGGGTGAAGGTCGTTTAAACTATAGAGGAAATATATACAGTATGTTCGTTTCTCTACGCATAACGCTGTAATATATACTTATAAAACGATTTGTCCTTAATGACAAACTGACTGAAGGATCAACGCAGAGCTTAAACCGTTGACTGTAGAGACTTGAAACCGAAAGGATCCGATAAGAAAGGTTTTAAAGTATAAGGATGATAAATCATAATTTTCTTTATTGTGTCGGAGTCTGGGTGTTGTAGGTACCATTGTTGTGTCTGATTTCCAAAACACAAGTGCATTGGCTACTTACTTTACGATCAGAGCAATGTATGTGATTGGCGTCCAAAAATTTTTATTAAAAAAATAAAATAATAATTGCAAAAAACACAAGTAAACTTTTCCCGAAAGAGGGGCCAAGTTTGTATGAGACAACGTGATTTCTTGGTCCAACATACTTCAAATTTTGCAAACACGTTCTTTAATAGAATTGACGAAACCCGTGTTTTGTATTTTATTGAAATGTATCTATTAATTGAGGTGAAAAGGGGTAGAAAGTTATTTTGGTGGTGATTTGCTCTGGAGTTGATGCTATGCTTTTTAGACCCCTTACACACTGCGACTTTTAGAATCAATGCAGTCGCGCGTTTTATAATCGCACTTCAGTGTCGCGATTTACGCGGTGAACAGATTTAATTTAGCATCGATGCTAACGCGCGTTAGTATCGATGCAGTGTCCAAATTTCAAACTCTACAACATGCGAGATGAGCTTTCTGAGATATGTATCTATTGTAGTTAGAATTTCAATGGTGTTCGTTATCTTCGTGTCATTTCGTTCAGTTTACGACATGATCTGTTTTTATTGACCTGGAGCCCTACCACAAACTTTTGGGATTTGATGGAAAAGAGAATAAGAACTAGAATAAGTATATAAAAATATCAGTTTTATTTTATCGGAGACCATTCTATAAAAAGCGTAGAGTGCCCTAATAAGTTCTATGAAAAGATAAACTGTATAGTTGTAAATAAGTGTGCGCGGAATATTGCAAAGTGTTTTGATGCAATACATAAAGTCCTTTTTTTTTGCTTGACGAATATTATAAACAATCTTGACATTCATCTTTAACGAAATGATTCATTTATAAAAAGGTTAACTTTAATCTCATAACCTGTATGGGTAATTTTTCGTTCAAAGATATTAAAAAAGTGTGTAAATTAATTTTGTTCTCTAAATGATTTTAAAAGTTACAAAAATATTGTTTAAAATATGCGACAAGCGAAGAAAAACGGATAAAATTTATGCAACTTGAGTCTCTTTATCGATTTTTGCTATATCGTTAAAGTGGCTCAGCAGTTGACTTCTTATGTCATCATCAAAACACGCTGGGTGACGAACTCCGTTGTGTAGTGGCTAAGCACGTTGGGTTTCAAGGTGTCGCCACACCGAGGTCCCAGGTTTGATTCCCGGTCGGCTCGGGTCAATGCAGAAATCATATTTTTTACATTATCTTAGGTCTGGGTATTATGGAACTACCGTTGATTCTGATTTCCATTACACAAGTGAAATAGCTACTTAGTTTGAGATCAGAGCAATGTATGTGATTAAGGTCCAATTACCTAAATAAATAATCAGTGTAATCTGTGATTTTGTATTCTCTCCACTTCCGACGAGTGAGAATCCGTGGTAAGGCCGGTATACAATTTCAATCGTTCGAGACAATGCTTGCTCCCATGAAAGTTTAATGGCGACTGGTAAATGGAGCAAGAAAAGCTTGAAACCACAAATTGTTTCGCGAAAAACCAACCTTTTGAGGTTTCCGATCTGAAAGCTGTGAAATACGCAAAGGATGGAAAAAGATTGTCGAGAATTGATGTTTCTTCATTTATATTGTGTCTAAGTATTTTTCAATAAACTCGATATATTTCTATTTAGTGGATAAGTTTCATTAATTTATAATTCTGTAATGAAGCAGCAAGAATCCAAAATGTAAAATAAATATTTCCCGACACCTATTTAAAAAAAGTTGGTTTATTCATTAAATAATAATACCCCGAAAATACTTTTAACGCTTAAATATCTAAGTACTTGCTTCATCTTAGTTACACATCTAAACGGTTTTCCTTCGGGAAACTCAAGCGATTTCTCCAGGGCTCTCACAGACCCGAATTATGAATCCACCAAGGTTTTCCGTTTCCTGTTCCGAAGATTATTCTTAAGCATAATCAGGTTATACTAGGAAAAATATTTTATTACTGCTCAATACTTGTTTATGAGTTATCATGCGCGTCAGTTTATTTCTATTAGAGATTAATTCATACTGCCAACTTTGTTTACAATTTCGGTTATTGATTTGTCGATGTGTTTAAGCATATTTTAAACTAAATGAAACTTTAATTTTGTCTGCTGAAAAGGTCAGGTTTCATTAAACACATCCAAAACCTCTGTTACTTAAAAGAATGTTAGAACTTTCGGAATATGCATTTCAATATTTTTAATCCTGTTTCATTCCATTTTTTTTTTAAAGTTTGGCGTCTAATCGTCCCCCTGCGCAATACAATTTTTGAGAACGCAATAGCACTACCGATTTGAAATCTTATTGCATGATACATGAACGAGTTGAAAAATAGCTTCAATGTGCTTTAGCAAGATTGACCCTTTTGTTGTTTATTGAATTTTTCAAAGTGCTCTGTGAGAGAATTTATTCATAAAAATTCTTTGGACGTTCCAACTTACCTCTTGTTAGTAGAAACACTCACGTTTGAGTGAATTCTTTCAATTTTTTACTAGCAGCATACGAGATTTTTCGAAGGAATTATACATTTATTTTAATCTGGACCTTGCTGGACTGTAATAATATATGACTTGAGTTGAAACCCGAAAGGCCCGAAATAATCTTCGTATTTTTTTTTAGTATTGAACAAAATATAGCCTTTTGAGCTGTGCACTAAAAAACTAAGGCAATTTTCAAGTTCCTCTCGCAACCACAGTAAGAGGATTTATATAACACGAATGCCTAAACTCCAAATGGAAAAAAAAACATTTACCCTTGCTACGGGTAATTTAGGTTTCTTAGGAATGTGTTGCTCCTTTCAGACCCGTGTTGCCTTTTCAATTTCTCATTTGAATGGATTATTTTTTCTTTACCGACCAAAATTAACTGCGCCATCAACTGAGGCATCACAAAACTGATATTCATAAGATCCATTACCTTATATTTAACAAAGCCCTCAATGGTGGACCAAGGGATATCCCTTGGTCCACCATTAGTACGTG